>JAQFZP010000157.1:0-53358 GCA_034695745.1 Geophilus truncorum | reverse complement strand
TATTACAAGTCCGGTAAGACGGTGTTTTTCTCTCATCAAAATGCCATGCCCAATGCTGAAATTGAGAAAACCTATTGTTAATCGTATGCACATGTCTTGGTCATCATTCATAGATAAAACGGGACAATTTCCACACCGATTTTCATTTTTTATTTGAATTATCTCAGATGATTTGGTCGGACATGATGTGATTTGTTTTCCTGTTTTGTTGGGTTTAAATATGTTTGATGAATATTCAGTTGAAGGAGTGACAAATGATGAGTATGAGTTTATTTGGATGAGTGAAATATTTATAAGGCTTTAATTATCATTTGAAAAGCTAAGGCTAGTAAAATATAGAAGGATATAAATTATAGAGTCAAACTGGAATTATCATCAATACATAAATAAAAGAGAATAATCTTGTTTACAAAAATGCCAAGATAACCCATTTTTAGATTTTTTTTTGCCCACATTCATTTTTTATCCCAGAAAATTCAAGTATTTTTAATTATTCCATTAATGTCAAGGTTTATTATTAACTGAAACACAGGAAAAATAATAACAATTTTTGTCAAGGAATTGTGAGAAAGCTAGAAGAAAGTGACCTTAAAATGAAATGAGGGGTGACCTCTTCTTGTCTAATTTAGTCAACCCATTTGTTCATTGATGTAAGGCAATAAAAAATAAATATAAATAAATATAAACTGATTTTCAATGTTGAAAAAGTGATGATGATGATGACAAAAGTGTCATTCACTCTAAGCTTTCACATAGAGTGTCAGCTGTTTCAACATCAGTAATATGTTTTTACATTTTTAGAAATTTTTTTCCTCAGTTTAATGTGATGTGAGACTCCCCTCACACACTTTGAGTAAGTAATTGAGTCCATCTATCATCTGATCAGTTCATAGATTGACCCTTTTTCTGAAATAAGTAACTTTGGATCAATATTCCCTTGGTAGTATTAGTCTCCTGTGAGCTCATAATTGAAATTTTCCAACTTGGCTGTAATTTGTTATTTTTGTGTCAGAAGAATAATTTGCAGCCAAAGGCAGTTTATTAGTTGTTTATTTTTTCATAAAAATTGTGCATTGTAAATTATTTGTGGTTTCTGTTGGATGTTGGGGAGTTGGTACTTGGTAATCTATACTTGTTAGGCCTACATGGAATCCAATTTAAGGTGGTTGATGTGGAATAATTGGTTTATTTTTAAATAGTAACAATTTGTATTAAACTAAAGCATAATATTTCAATGACTGAGCATTTGTTTTATGTTTTTCTTAGGTAATACATAAGTGGGTGATTAAAGTTGGATAATAGAGAATTCTATAATTATAATATTGATATGGTTTTGGTTTGAAGTGTTGAAATTTGGAATTTTTTAACTGAAAATAAAACTTGAATTCTTTAATTAAATTTTGGAGTACCAATTTTCAACTCTAGGTGTCAGAGCTTTGGTCGGAACATGTAAGCATTAGAATAAATGTGCATTTTGGTTGCACTAACCAAAGTTAAAATTTAAATTATACTTTTAACATTGGTTAAGCTTTGATTAATTGTAAAAAAAAAAAACCCAGGCATATAATCAAGAAAAATTGTTTCTAAATCTCTCCAAGGGAAAACACATTATTCAAGTAATAATCAGCTTCAAAACCACATTAATTAGTTTTTAAAAAAATATATTCATAATTATAAGTGGTATCATGATGTAAACTCATGTCCTGTTTCAATTCTGTCTCACATCCTTTTTCTCATAAAATGTGGAAACTTTTAAAGAAAAAAAAGTTTTAAGTGATATAAATGTGAAGTTGACTCTCCAGAGTGCTCTGACTACTCACTATTTATCTATTTATGTTCAGTGATTTAAGCATGAGCACAGAGAAAGGTTTGTTTTGTGTGAATGCTTTCAATAATTGACACTGAATTACATAAGTAGTGTGAGAGATTAAGTTTTATTGACAAAGAAACTCATTATTCTGCCAGCTTTTTCTATGAGAACTACCATCAACCTTAAGTTAGTTGGCAGATCGGTGGCTCCCCCTGTGGCATCATCACAAATTAATTTAATTAACTTTTCTTCTTTTTTCTTTTGTTTGTCTTAGAAAACTTTAAAACTTCAATTTCAGAAACGTTCAAAATTTCTCGAAATAGAAAGTCAACATGAATCTGAAACCGATGACGTCACAACATGGACTTCCTGTGTCCGAAAGTGAGAAATATTGACTAAAAGGATTAGAAAGTTATGTTTAGTTCACTTTAAAGACTTTTCGGTCGAAGTGAAAAGGGAACATTGATCCTGTCGAGAGATTTCCATCAGAAACGAGATTATTTTGTAAAAGGTTCACCTTACACGTTAGAGTGGATCATCCTGGGTTATATTTAGTTCCCCAATGACAAAACTTGAGGGTGTTAGCAGACGTTACAGACCCGTGGCTAGGTGCCAAAAAAACAGCTCAGGGGGTCACAAAACTTGGGGAGAAAAAAAACAATTTACAAACAAAAGTGGATGAAATTTTGCGAGCGCCAACTAGTGGCGTTGGCAGGCAATAAGCACTTGGCGCGGATGGAAAGCGGGATGGAATTCATTGATCCTCTGCCTCTGCCTCTCTGAGGAGCGGAGAAACGTGGAATTCGAGCAGGAAAATCATCAAGGCATGATCGGCTGATGTGTTTTGTGCCTCAGCTCGGTGGAAACGGCGCGGTGAGAGTCGATTTCACTCCCATTTCCGGAAATCCGAAACACGAGTTTCGAATTTTCGTGTTTATTTACGTGGAATTTGGTCGACACTCGACAGCAGCGCAGAGCGCACTCGTGATGAATTCGTCAGTTGCGTGACCGAGAGATCAGGGGTGGCGTTTAATCGCGTGGAAAGTTCATCTCGAGGTGTGGCAGTGTCGAAGAGACCCCCATGTGCCGGATTAAATAAGGATGAAGTACGAGTTGGTTTGCATGAATTCCGCCAGAGCGAGCGCCGGTTGAAGTTGAAACGTGCCGATGGGCGAGTGCGTTGTAGCGGTTTTCAAATAATTCCACTTCGATCAAATTAAGTTGGATTTTTGTTTGGGAGAGTAAAATGGCCGCGGGGAACTGGTGCCACTGGACATTAAGAGATGATAACGCCGAAAGGAGACGCAGAAGACCGCACAGTTGGCACAGTTCGACGCAAAGTGTGTGTTGTAAGTGGTGATTTTGTAATTTGTAATTTACTCGTAAAATTTGGCGGGAATTTCAAAATTATTTTTTGCTTTTGAATTTCTCGAGTGTGTTGTCGACAAATGTTTACCTCGAAGTGTTTGTCTTGAAAATTTCGCAATGGCAATGACGACGACTATTGATTGATTTCTGGACGTGATCCGATCTCGGCAATGCATTTCACGTTGATGTGATCTTTTGAGTCGTCATGACAACCTCAGCCATTAGGATTGTGGCATCTTGCAAGCAAACAACCTGTTGGAAGATTTTTTTTTGCGCATTTCGCTCTGCTTCGTAACAAGACATGGCTGGTATTAACGGGTGCACGCAACTGAGTGGGTTAATTAGACTCGAGGTGCAATGTCTAATTAGCAGACATATTGAAAAAAATACTTTAATTGCAGTACTACGTGGAAACTGGTAATAAATTTTTAACCTAATTTTAAAAGAAAATTCGATTTATTTAATTGATTTCACATATGGCAGAAGTAAATCTTTAAAAAGTGCATTTAATTTCGACATTTCTCTTCGTTTTTCGTGTGTTTTACGACCACACGCGGTGGAGTGTGTGCGTTATTGCTCACTTCACTTTCAATATTTCCGCCATTTTTATTCTTTCACTCTCAAATAGCTATTCAATGCGCACTAAAAGCTCGAGTTCAAAAACCCAGGTAAAATCACCACCATTTGCCCTGCGCCTTTCATCATCATATAAAATATTTCATTTTTTTCTTTTTCATAGTGCAGGGCAGGGGGTTTCAAAAAATTCCTCTTGTCGTTTTTTTCCATCTTATCTTTTTACTGTGTTTCTACGACTTGATGAAAGACACACATTTCGATGCGTGAAGCAACGTAAATTCACCTTAGTTAAGTGGTGTTTTGCTCCCTTAGCTTCTTTGTCCTGGTGTAAGTTAAATGAATTTATAGCCGCCATTTGGTTTGACGCCGAACTTGAAGCGATCATTTTTCTTTCCGGTCACCGAAAAAATGGCGAAAAAAATATCCGTTGAGTGGTTGTTGCTATCTTTAAGCTTGTTTTCGTTGTTTCGGTAAAAAAAGGTGCTTCTGGTAAGTAAAACTGGCCTGTTTTCGCAATTTATTTTTGCTTTATGTACCGCGCTGCCTGGTCGTGAGTGGCAGCAGCCATTTGTAAATTACCGCGTTGCCATGGTGACATTGACGACACATGTTGAGCGGTATCTCAGCATCTTGTGGGGTTATTTTATTTTCTAATTTTATTTCATTCGCGACTGCTTAAGTCATTCAGTCGAGTGCAAGGAACACTTATGAGTGTATTTGGTGAGTTTTTTTTTCTTTTTACAATGAAAAATAAATCGACATTGAAATTGATGTACGTGTCGGAGTTTTGGGGGGCGGAAAAAACTGAAATTGAATTTCGCAGAAAAAAGATTTTTTTCAAGCGGAAATTGTATTTTTTTATTTTTTTTTTTTTTTTATTTTCTCGTTTTAAGGGGGTCGTATGGATTATTTTAATTTTTAATTTTTTTTTCAGGGCCGAAGAGAACAGAAGGACTTAAGGCTAGTGATATTATCTCAGTCCTTCAAGAGAAAATTGCATTCCTATCAGGTGGAAGAGATAAACGCGGAGGTCCCATACTTACTTTTCCAGCCAGAACAAGACCGGAAAGGTTAAAAAATGAAGATCTCAGACAGTTGGTGACTTACCTTGCCAGCGTACCATGGTGAATATGCATTAATTTGGATTTTTTTTTCCCAAAATTGATTATATCTTTGAATATTTATTTTAAAAATTTAAACTGATCGAGTACGGTTTTAAGTATAAATAAATATATGGCAAAACTAGAACAGTTTTGTTATCTGAAACTGTTTTGACGTTTGAGATTCGAAACTGTTTTGGACAAGAGTTCCTTTGGAGTTAAATGTTTGGGATTTCTAAATTGAAACTCTTTGGCCTTCGTAAAAATAGCAAATGACGAATTGAAAAGTAGCGGAAAAAAGTTGTTTTTCCATATGCAAGAGAATACTAAAATTAACCTGGAAACATTTGCTATTCATTATTATTTTTTCATACATTTTTTTCTTTTGATTTTTTTGGTTGATTTCAAAAAAGTTTCTATTTTTATTCAGTAAAACGAGGAACAAGAAAAAAAATTAAACAAAAAAAAAAAACAAAAACAAAAGACAAATTGAAATATGATCCTCTTTGTCTTGGAATCTGTCTTGATTTATTTATCACTCTTATTTCAGTGATGATGTGAAAGAACTCGGTTTTACTGTCATCATTGATATGCGTGGAAGTACTACGTGGAATGTCGTCAAGCCGATCCTCAAAGTATTACAGGTAGAAAAATCTCATATTAAAACATAGCACTGCTCGTAGGAATGTTCGTCAACAGATGGCGGTGCTTCGTGATATTATTTAACGGTCTTAATATCGTGTTTCGTGATTGCAGGAATGTTTTCCGGGGAATATAAACTGCGCGTACATTATCAAACCGGAAAACTTCTGGCAGAAACAAAGGACCAGCTTGGGGAGTTCCAAATATAAGTTTGAGGTAAAAAAAAATAAATAAATAATAAAAATTATTTAAAAAAATTAAAAAACAAACATTTTATTTTTAGACAAATATGGTTGCCGTCGAAGCTTTACCAAAGATAATCGAACAAAATCAACTCACCAACGACTTCGACGGTACCTTGTATTACGATCACAGCCAATGGATAGAGATGAGGCTGGTAAATATTAAAAACAGTGGATATAAAATGCGCAATTGATTTACTCAATATTTGATTAATTCACAGGCATTGGAAGATTTTGTATGGAAGGCAATCGACTTGCTGGACAAGTTAGACAGCATTAAGCAGGAGATCTCTAGGAACGATTTCGCCGACGATGTGAGCACGGCAAAGGCGACAATAGAGCAGCACTCTGAATTGAAGAAAAAGATCGTTAAAGCGCCCGTCGAGGCGATTGATATTGAAGGCCAACAAGTTTTGCAGAGGTTCATCTCGCCGAAATTGATTTTTTCCTCGGTGATGCTAAATTTAGATTTTTTTTGAAATTTATTTTTTGAAGGCTGAGCTGCGTGCCTGATAGTGGGAGTTCGTACGATTCTGGGTATTCAGGTCGGGATAGCACCAATACGATAGTTGGAAATGCAGATTTCCAGTCCGCCATTCCTCATGTGATGCAGTTGTTGGAAAGAATCCACGCCGCTCGTCAACACCTGCATCAACTGTGGCATATAAAGAAACTTAAATTAGATCAATGTTTTCAGCTCTGTCTTTTCGAACAGGATGCGGAAAAGGTTTAAAAAAAAAATAGAAAAATAAGAAACATTCTTAGAATTTAATTAACTTTGAATAAATTAATTTTTTTAGATGTTTGATTGGATTTTCCACAACAGGGATTTGTTTCTAGTCAATTATGTAGAGATCGGGAGAACGTATCAAATGGCCAAAGAGTTACAGGAAGAACACAATCAATTCACAATGGCGTCGATGGTAAAAAAAAAAAAAAAAACTTTATATAAAAATAATTTAAACAAATTGCTCAACTTTAATTTCCTCAATTTGCTTCGCTTGCAGAACGTCTACGTCAACATCAATCGCATATTATCAGTCGCGAGTCGCTTGATAGAAGCCGGTCATTACGCGGCGTCGCACGTGCAACGAGTTGCCAATCGCCTCGATCACGCGTGGAAAAATTTCGCCTCGGGTTTAGACGAGAGGACCACGGTCCTTGCCTTATCCGTCTTATTTCACCAACGTGCCGAACAAGTAAAAATTTAAAAATTATTTAAAACATTTTTTTAATGTAATATTTTAAAATAGTACGTAGAAAACGTAGCCGGATGGAGCCAAGCGTGCGAACAACCAAACGTCCCCTCAGAGGTTGCCGATTTGGAGGAGGCAATCCATCAGCACCAGAGTTTGTACGAAAGCATGTGTCAAGCTTACACAGAGGCACGTCGGTTTTGATTCATTTAAGTCGATAAAAATAATTATTTTTAAGTTAAAGCCTAAGATTTGCGTTCGTTTGCCATTACCATCCGTGTGTTTAGGTTCACAGTACCAGTAAAAAACTTCTGTATCAACTCGATCACTTAGTTCAGATTTGCAACCAGCCACGAATGGATTCGTCGCCGAGGAAACACGTACGAAGCCACACATAAAACGACTTTTCATTAATCATTTTCCTGTTTCCCGACTACCAGAGTTTTGGCTTCTAATGAATTGCATGGCTTGCATTTTGTTGACAAAGTTTTAAACTTTTAATTAATCATTTCACCTCTCATTTTGTTTGGTTAACACTGCGAGGAGTTCGATGTAAGTTACTGAGTTAATCCTTAAGAAAACATGTCGAGCTCTTCGTGAAGCGTCACCTGGTGTTGAAATTTTGAAATTGATATAAAAAAAACATCAAATTTCAGCATCGGGTGGCAAGATACTGAAACTAGCATTAGATTAGACTAGATAATTGCTCTAATTAATAGTTTTTTGTTGTTTTGGTTGATCGGTTTTGTGAATTCGAATGAATTATATGTTTAAATAGGCTGCATCTGATGGTAAGGCGCTGTACGATGCAATGAATTCTGGCGCCGGTGGACCGACGACAAATCCGATCACCGATTACTCCGAAGGTGCTAGTCACGTGCTTGCCGTTATCCACGCTATCCTAGCTCATCACCGCTCATTGGAGAAGCAGTGGTTGGCTCGTAAAGTCAAATTACACCAACGCTTGGCTCTCAAATTGTTTCAGGAGGATGTCAAACAGGTGCACCACATCCGTTCACTTGTTTAATCAAGTTAACTAATTATTTTTCTCTCACTTTGTTATTCCCTAGGTTCTTGATTGGCTTGTAAATCATGGGGAAGTATTTCTTCACAAAAATACAGGAATTGGAAAAAACTTGCAACGAGCAAGAGCACTCCAAAAATCTCACGAACATTTTCAAACAGTTGCGCAGGTAAAGTTCATTTTATTTATTTATTTATTTTTTGGTTAAAAATGCGTAGATAAATCCGCTTTGCAATATCCTCATAACTCGTGTGTTTGAATCGAGACCTTTGTGGCCACCCTTTATGATCGAATCATAAAGTAGCCTAAAGGGTAGTTTATGTTCTAAAAAGCGTTTGGCGAGCTTAAAGTGGCTCCCTTGGTCAAAAGTTATTGACTGGCGCAATTGAAGTCGGTTCATTCACCTTTTAGCACACCTCGTAATTATTTCCTACTTTAAAAACTCAATCTATAAATAAAATAATTATTTATTTTCACTTTGGAGGAAATTTAAGTGGTATTTGATGGAGAAGGGAAAAAGATTAATTTTTTTTTTTTTTTTTTTATTATTATTATTTTATTTGTTTTTCTACCTCCCGTGGCTTGAAAAGGTATTGTCGATCCCATTTTTTCGATCGGGCAAAGTTAAGAGGCCTATTAAGACTATCGATCAGAGATTAAAGCTGACCAATTAGGGAACCCGTGGGGGTTGTTGGGGTAGGTAAAACATAAACAAGGGTGTCTGTTAAAAGGTCTGTTTTTCGAGAGGGCGTTAATGTTCTTAATATGTCGCGTTAAAGCAGGTGTTGTTGAATGTTGAGGGATTAATCTCTAACTCGGTTACTAGGTGGCGTTTAATGTGATATTTAATTTATCTTTTTAACCTTTTCCGTGGGAATTTTTTTTTTTTTTTTTTTTTTTTTTTTTTAATTGAATTATTTTGTAAGGTTAAATGGGATGAAAAATAATAGAAAAAAAAATGGCTGACAATAAATTGGAATCCGTGCCAAGTTCGGTCGTTTTCTCTGAAGGTTATTCACATCTGTTGCTACGGAGTTCCAGCATCCACATCTCAGGTTGCTAGGCAACGGGATGATGGTTGCTAAGGACGGCATTTGTATATCAGGTGGGCGGTGTCGTGATGCCTTGATGAAGCGAACGATAATTATTACGTAATTTAATAATCAACTAACGAATCGACTCCTCTTGCACTTTTTTTTTTTTTTTTTTTTTAGTTTTACGTAAACATAATGAAATATTAAAACTGCACTTTAAAAAAAAAAAAAGTTAATTTTTCTAAAAAAGAATTTCAAAGAAATTTCCAAGAATTGTTTTTTAATCAATGAACTGACAATAAAAGTTCCCTTATTTATTCCACATTTAATTTATGAACCCCGCATACTCACCCTTCGGTTCCGGGTAAAAACTAGTGGCCCTTTCACCTCTTCCTGTAATAAACAAAACCTCCATTTCTGCTTTCACGAGCTGCCTGGCAAACCCCATTACCCTTTAAATCGAAACCCAGCATCGAGGCTAGACTTTCAAACGCATTCTCATGCAGCTCGGTTGGAGAGTAGCTGGAGGATTCAGTCGACAGAGAGAGATACAGAGGAAGGTGGTGAGGAGACCGGAGAATATCTATCCATTGCTCGAATCAGGTTTAGCTGCAGGATACGATGTGTGACCGTAGTTAAATTGGTAATTTGTGTCCGTTTCGTTCGATTCGCCCGAATTGTCGCGCAAACCGTCGACGGAAGAGGCGAATAATTGAGCCGCGGGTCGTGAGAGTTTCGCGAGAGATTTTCTCAACTGTGTAGGGTAAGGAAATGGTATTACTAAACTTTATTCGTGTTTCTTTTCGAGGAGTGTTTCGGGGGAATTTGACGGTAGAGTTCGGAAATTTCGGGGGAAAACAAATGTATTTACAACAGAGATTTTGAGCTATTACTGCCTCGACACTAGTCCTTGGAGTCTCCATGACAACTGTTCAATGCCATCTCTCGCGAAAACGACAAATTAATAAGTGAAAAGCTGCTTTTTGTAGGTTGATCTTTTTAATTATTGCTGCGAATTAATGATGCAGAATGCTGAATTATTAAGAAACGTGTTTATCACGCTCCCAGCATTCCTTCACGAATTTTTAGTTGTTTTTTTTTTTTAGGTAGAAAAAGCATGGATGTGATTGTCTAGCTTGATATAAGGCTGTTTAGGCAGACTAAGGGAAGTGTGTGGGAGTATTTAATACATATGGAAAGGGGGTTATCAATATGATGAATGGGAGTTGATTTGATGACTTTATTGATTCCTGGAAATGTTTTTCTGGTTTATGTTGCAGCTCCATTTTTTTCACTCACTTTCCTCCCTCTATTTTTTAACCCTAAAGATTTTTTTTTATCTTTTGGGTATGGATTTTGGAATGATGAAGTGTGACACTTGACAGCGTTGAAAGAGACTCTTTGTTATTTAGGGTGGTCTTAGGGGTAAAAATGAAATTGAAGTGGATTTAAATGATTTTTTTTTTAAAGGGAAAAAAAATTTTTTTTTAAAGTTTTTTTTGTTTTAAAAATTGTCTAATTCCTTGTCACGTCTGAAAAAGTGGGTAAAGGAGATTTTGATGTAAGATCTTATTAAAATTATTGATTTGCTTAAAAAAGATGAGAGCGGCAAGGCAAATGGCAGTGGGATAAACAGAAGAACATCGACCTTCAAGAGAACACTAATCTTGCTGGTAGGGGTCGCCCAGAAATGCAAGCCGTGGATTTCGACAGTCTCAGGAGCTTACGAACAAAATTGGCTTTTTTTTCATCCCCCATCTATTTCTCCCGTCCAAATCAAAATTCGAATTTATTGGAAAAATTGCGTAAAATCGATTTAATTCTCAAAGCTACTTAGGGTAATTGTAGTTTGCAAATTGGGATGACGGTTATTACGTTAAAAGCAAAGCTGCGATGTCTGTTCTATTCGAAGTGGAATTTCTCTCATAACTCCATAGAAACGTGCTCCATAACCCAGTTTTTTATTTGTTTATTTATTAATGGCGAAATGAGTGAGTGGGAAATTAGTTGCAAATTTGCACGCCGTTTAACAAATGTCGTGGCTGCTAAATATCTCCATTGATTGTCGTTTTGTGTACGTGTAACGATGCTAAATATCGCGAAACGTGGGGCTGGGAAGAGAGGCAAAGTTATTATTGAGGTTTTCAAACACTTTTAAAGTTTTAAAGAGATTAGGGCCATTCAACACGGCGGTTTATTTTATACGTGAATTTTAAATTGAAATTGCGCAGTCGTGGCTGTTATAGCAGAAATTCATTTTTAAAGGGCTAGTCACAAAATAATTTTTTTTTTATAAAAAAAAATAAAATTTATTACTTGATGAAAAAAATGTCTGTATGTAAGTGAATTGATATGATTAGAGCCGGGTCTGCTATGTTTTTTTTTCAGAGTTGAACATGGTGCTTTGTGGTTTAAGTAGAATTGATTCGCGTAGCTGCACGAGATTTGCGAGACGGGTGGAGAAGATCAATTGATTTTAATTTAATAAATTATATGTGGACGCGCTAGACGTTGAATTGCAATGCAATAAAGGGAAAATTCGATCTTTTTCGGAAACTGGGACAATCGGGGGCAATGTAACTCAATTTTTTTCTTATTTTTTGATTGATTGATTTATTTGTATTTTCTTGATCTAATCTGTCGGTAAAATCTTGATGGCATTGTGTTAGTTGTACACAAGTCCGTCGAGAGGCAACTTAAAGGTCGTTGTCCCTTTTGCACACTAGTCTCGTCCCCAGTGGCCCCTTGACATTGGCATCTGCCAGCTTCTGGATTCTGGATCAATACGACAGACATCATTTATTAAAGAGAAGATGAAAAGTAAACAGTTACAAAATTATACTTCAGGATAAATTATTTTTTCATTTTGTTATTTTTTAAGTTTGAAAAAAATTCACTTTAGTCTTCGTTTTTGTTTTTTGGAATCATGGATGTTCGATGGCGGGTTTTTATTCCCATTGGAACTTGATGGCATTTTTTTAAATTTGATTTTTCCAAGCGAACAAATGTGAAAGCCATTTGAATTGACATTCTGCCAAGAATGATCTTAGCTGTAATAAAGCGAGTTGAACATCAACGTGAAAAACAGATGATACTTCAATTATACACTCCATTTGTCTCTTATTCCCTTTTTTCAATGTTTGATTTTAATTAAAAGAAGAAGAAAACCATGTTAACTCTATCTTAATTTCTTCTCCATTCGGGAAAATTGTTTTTGAAGAATGTAGGTTGGAACTGTTTAAAGACTTTTTTTGTCTTCCTTCTTTTCATTATCTATTTCCTGCTAATAAATCTGAGTAAAAAATATAATTTTTTTTAAATTTGGGAAATTTGGCATGGAAATTAAACCATTCAGTTGCCGGACTCGATGTTGAGGTGGCGAAGAATTTATTTTTTTCTTTTATTAAAACGTGATAGATTTTTTTTCTATTTTTTCAGCGATGCAAAAATGTTGTATGGAATGTTTAACAAGTGACTTGTTTTGGGAAAATTGATTTTTTTTCTTTTATATTGTGTCTGCTACATAATAATATACACGAGAAACTGAATTCGTGGAGTGATTTATTAGTAGTAACGATTCTCTTGTATCTGTTTTCAACAGAATACTTACACGAATGCGGAGAAACTTCTTTCTGCTGCCGAGGAACTCGCTCGAACCGGGGAATGTAATGCCGAAGAGATTTATTCGGTCGCTCAAGAACTCGAGTCCCACATAGCCAGTTTCGCTGCTCGCGTCGAGCAACGACGACATCTCTTACAACTTGCAGTGCTGTTCTTTTCTCACGAAAAAGAGGTAAAAAGAAAAAGGAAAAAAAATCTAAAAATCAAATTTATTTAAAAACTTGTAATTTTTTTTTTCTTAGTTGTCAACTTGGGCTGAAGAACTGAAGCAAGAGTTGCAAAGTAATGAGATTTCGGAATCAGTCGAAGGTGCCGAACATTTGCTCGATCAGTTCACTCAACAACGCGACTCGACCATTGACGCCGCAGTGAATACAGTCACGGAAGGCGAGGCGTTGCTCGAGGAACTAAGGTAAAAAAAAAATAAAAAAAAAAATTCTCAAAAATTTAAAATTTTAATTAATTTTAAAATTTTTATAGAAATGCCGGGATGTCAGCCGAGATGGACACAACCGGTTCCTACACGAGCGTGGAAGACACGCTCGAGAAACTGAGCAAAACGCGCGAAGAGCTGGAGGAGCTGTGGACGGCGCGCAAACTCAAACTCGACCTGTGTCTTCAACTTCGGCTCTTCGAGCGCGATGCTCTCGAGGTTTCGTCTCGCCTGGAGATGTGGTCGGAAGAGCTGAGGCGCTCGGAACCGGTCCAAGACCCGGTCAAGGCGGAGCACGCGCTGCAAGTGCACAGTGAGAGCGTGGCGCACATGCAGAACACGGCTTTCGAGGTGCTGCAGAGGGGTCAGGAACTGTGCCAGCTCTTCGAGACGTCGAGCGTATCGTTGATGGCCGACAGCCAATACGACGCGCAGACGCGGATCCAAGTGTTGCTGGAGTTTCTACACGAGAGGGAGATGGATCTGGAGGACCTGGCAGAACTGACGAGGGTCAAGCTGGAACAGTGCATCCAGAAGGGACAGTTTCAAAGCGACGCCAATCAAGTGGTCAGCTGGATCCGGAAGGGAGAAACCCTGCTCGGAGCCACGTTCATGATCCCGACGTGTTTACAGGAAGCGGAGCAGATGAGGAAAGAACACGAGCAAGTCCAAGTTGCGATTGAGGTATGTTCTTGTTTTTATTTTTATAAATTCACATTATTAAAGGGTTAATCTGACAAAAATTTTATTTTAGAAAACTCATAGCAGCGCAGTTCAAGTGCAGCAGAGAGCGGAAGCTCTGATCCAAGCCAATCACTACGATCCGGACGGTATCCGCGCCATCGCAGAGGGAATCAGCGCCAAATGGCAGCAGTTGGTGACTCACGCTGAAGATAGACACAAACTCGTCATGGCCTCTCTCAACTTCTACAAAACGGCCGAGCAGGTGATTCACATTTCCGAGTATTCAGAGTGTGATATTGGAGCTTGACAGTGTCGTGTTTACATTTTTTGTTCTGGTTTTGATTTGTAGGTTTGTTCTGTCTTGGATAGTTTGGAAAGGGAATACCGCCGGGAAGAAGATTGGTGCAGCAGCGAGAAATCGGCGTCTTCGTCGGACAAAGTCACGATGCTCAATCAACTGATTAACAAACACCAAGAACAGAAAGAGGCGTTTCTCAAGGCATGTACTTTAGCTCGTCGTACTGCCGAGACATTTTTGAAATACTCAGCTAGAAGTTTGCAGTATTATTCGTTTCAAGGCGAAGCTAATTTACGTAATCCAGAAGCTCAGGTTAAAGGTAAATTTAAATCTAAGCGAAAGTTCTAGACGATTACGTCATACTAGCTAATGTTTTCATGTAAAACATTGACTAATATGATGTAATGATGTAATATTCTAGAACTATTGCCTAGTGGAGTCATAGCAAAAATTTTTAAAAACATAAAAATTTCAAACGAGTTAATTTTTTTTTCTTTTTTGAAACAGGTATTTTAGAACAACTATTAAAACAAGAGAACCAGGTTCTCGAATACTGGACATTGAAGAAGAAGAGTTTGGACCAATGTCAGCAGTTCGTGTTGTTTGAACACAGCGCCAAACAAGCGCTCGAATGGATTCACGATACCGGAGATTACTACCTCACCACCCATACAAATGTCGGGGAAAACCGACAGGAAACAGAGAATTTACTCAAGGAACATAATGAATTTAAAGGCATTGCTAAGGTTTGGTTACAAATGAAAAGATTAATTTTTATTTTATTTTTTTTTTTAAATGGTGATTTTTTTTTCTTTCTATAGGAAACTAGAGAAAGAGTTAAGCTGCTTATTCAGTTGGCTGACAGTTTGGTCGAGAAAGGTCACGCACACGCCAGCAATATAAGGCAGTGGGTTGCAGCTGTCGATAACCGATATAAAGATTTCAGCTCTCGGATGGACAAGTACCGAATGCGTTTAGAGCAAGCTTTGGGAATTCAGCAAGAGGTGGTGCTTTTTAAGAGTTTATTGAGCGAGTTTTTGGAATCAATTTACATGTTTGTTTTTTTTTTATTTATGTTATAGAGCGAACAGAAAGATTTATCTCTCGACCGGAATAGTGATCCTAGTCTCGACACCAAAGTCAAAGACACGGCGTCTAAAGAATTGAATGAGGAGAAGAGAAAATCGGCGCGCCGGAAAGAGTAATGTTAAAATTAAAATACATCAGTTTCTGTATTAATTAATTAAATAATTTTTTTTAATAGATTTATTATGGCTGAGTTGCTGCAAACTGAAAGAACCTATGTAAAAGATCTCGAATGTTGCATCAAATATTATGTCGAAGAAATGAGGAAAAATAACGCGACGCCAACCGGGATTCAAGGGAAAGAGCAAATCGTGTTTGGAAACATCGAAGAAATCTACGATTTCCACAAGAATGTTTTTCTCAAAGAATTGGAGAAGTATGAAATGATGCCGGAAGATGTCGGCCATTGTTTTGTGACTTGGGTAAATAAAAAGTGAATTAAAGTTGTAGTTGATTTTGTTATTTAATTGCTAATTTCTTTATAGGCTCAAAAGTTTGACATTTACGTCAAATACTGTAAAAACAAACCCGAGTCAAACACACTTTTGGTGCAACAAGGCGGAACATTCTTCGAAGACGTGCAAAAGAAGTATAAATTGGATCATCCCATTGCTGCTTATCTCATTAAACCAGTGCAGCGGATTACTAAGTATCAGTTACTACTGAAAGATCTCCAATCGTGTTGCGAAGAAGGTCAAGGGGAAATCAAAGATGGCCTCGAAGTGATGTTGAATGTACCCAAAAAGGCGAACGATGCGATGCATTTGAGTCTGTTAGAAGGATACGATGTACGTTAAAGAGTTATTTTTTATATTTTTTCTACGATTTTAATTTTTATAATTGTTTTTACAGGAGAAAATTGAAAAGTTGGGTGAAGTTATTTTGCAAGACATGTTCCAAGTATGGGATCCGAAACAAATCATACGTAAAGGTCGTGAACGTCACATTTTCCTTTTTGAATTGTGCGTTCTTTTTGCCAAAGAAGTCAAAGATACCAATGGAAAAGCAAAATATATTTATAAAAATCAATTACTTGTACGTTATTATGTTATTAATTTTTTTCCCTGTGATATTTCTGAGGTTTACTTGTTAATTTACAGACTTCTGATTTGGGTATTACGGAACACGTCGAAGGTGACGAATGCAAATTTGCGATATGGACGGGAAGAGCTCCGTTGTCGGATCACAGAATTATAATAAAGGTATTGAATTGATATAATTTGCTTACAGTTTTATTTGTGACAAAAAGTGTTTTTTTTTCATTGCATTTTCTCATTTTAGGCATCGTCTCTAGAAACGAAGCAATTGTGGGTGAAGAAGCTACGCGAAGTTATTCAAGAAACTTACTTTAATTCAACTTTGCCATTAAACCTTCCCAAATCACCCGCAAAAACGTCGAAACCAACTAGCAATCGTGCCAGCAGGTAATTTACCGTACTGCAATTAACAATAAATTTGTTTTAAATACACCGCTAAATGAGCCGTTCCATTAAACGGATTACTAGAAGGAAGGAAGTATTTACTGCTGCATTTTAAATAATTCATAACGCTAAAATTATAAAAGCAATTTAAACCCAACAAAAAAATTTTTTTTCTTTATTTTTTTTTTTTAATTAATGAGATTTTCTCATTCCTACTCAAATAATTTCACAACCGCAGACATAATAAAACCGGATTAATATTTTGCTAAAACCGGATGCCAATGTTTATTCCATAAAAAAAAAAAAAAAAATTATGTTTTCTTTTTTCCTTTAGGGATCTAGACGAAACTACTTCCTTAGAAGATGGCGAACACCAGGAACGTGGCTCACTAGCATCGCTGGGTTCAACTAACACGACAGACAGCGAAAAGGTAAGCGAAACCTTCAAATGTAATTTATTTACAACGAGGAAAACTGCTGGGAGGGGAAACACGGAGAAATGTTGTAATAATGATTATATTTAATTTATTGCAATACAAAATGACGTTAACTATTTCACACTCGACTACCTTCATTAGTAAAAAGTATTTACCTTAGTTAAAATTTTTTTTCTCATACTTAAACCTTCTGTCTTCCTCCCCATCACTCAGTTTGCCTCGGTCCGGTTTCGATTGGACCAGCATCTGCATCCGTTGCTAGGAAACGTGAACTATGTCGTCACCAGCTCTCACTTAGACCCCTTCTGCTGCAGTTTAATATCATATTTAACCCCCTCTTCCCTATGTGTCCAGCACAGAAAGGGAAGGGGGTGGGATTTTGATGGGGGTATTCGAGTAGTGCGAGTCCCCAGAATCTGCAAATCGCGGTAAAAATTGACCATTTTGATAATATTCAATATCAATCAATTTTAAAGCGCAAGTTGTTGTCTGCGACTGTCAACTGTAAAACAGGTAGGTCGATGTGTTTTCGTTGTGTGCTTTAATAAGAAAACCGGAGTATTATTAGTTTTCTAATATTTTGAATGAATTTTTGCTATTTTTGTTTATTTGAGAAAATTGGAATTGGAATTTTTTTTAATTTTTTTTTTGTCGTTGTGATTTTGAGAAAATTTACAATTTTAGACTAATTTACGATATTTGACTTTTCGCTTGCTGATTTAAGGGTTTTAATTCGCAGACTGAGTGAAGTGGGTTTTTTACCCGTATTATTGCAATGGGAATGTTTACAGGGGATTTTAAAGGGTGACGAAGTGCAACGCGTCTAATTAAATTATTTCGTTGAAGTGCAGTTCGAGATAACGAGTGAGAAATGAAAATAAAAAGAGGAAAATTAAAAAAAGAGAATTTTATTATTTTTTTTATAAAAAAATCTCTTCTCATTTCTTGTGACTCTGGGAGAAGATGAGCAGCCTCAACATTGATCTTTTAGTGGAGTGGAATTCTGGTTGCCGTGGAAACGGACGGCTAGCTGAACGAGCTGACCTTCAGCTCAAGGACAGGGTGGGCAATGCAAATAAGTTAGTTAATCTAGTTAAGATTAAATTTTTTTATTTTTCTCGTGGAGATGTCAGGAAGAAATTGTTTTGAGGCAGAAATACGAGCGAAAATTGATTTTGCAACGGTTTGTTGAAGTGTGGAATTTGAAGTGCAAAGATTCGAAGAACGTAAACTGAGACGAAGGAATTATTTTCCAAAAATTTACGTTTGGTGAAATGTTATTATCTTTTTTTAACGAATTTTTTTTAAGTGTGCCTTAGCAACAAGATTGTATAGGTTGGTGAACTGGATGCAAATTCTTGACATGATTAATGGCTTTGGCATGAATTTTCATTAAACAAATCTTTGGCTTGTTTATGACTCGATTTAGAAAATACTTGTTACACGTTTATTTTTTTCCTGCAGTGATGGGAATAATTCAAAAAATAGTTGCATTTTGAGCCCCGAAGGCCGCATGGGGAATTATTTCTAATGAGAGCTATTGGAAACGATAATGGTTTTTCATAATCATCTTTAACCATCACTGCAGGCTACCTGAAAAAACTCCAATTAACCTCTTTTATTTTCCATTTTCCTCTGGATTTTTGTTTGCTAGCTTCTAATGACACGTTGTTAGTCAACTCCGGCGTGTTCACCCGCAGTGTGTGTTGATGCTGTTACTGTAGCAACTGAACATTTTCAATTTTTTCTCGTTTTTATCGATTTTTTATTATATTTTCTCCAATAGTGCGTGCTCGTGTTTGTTTAGTAGGTTTTCTCAGTAGTTCTCTACTGTTTATTTATTTTTTCTCTTCTTAGAGTTTCTGACAAACGAAAACAATTTCCCTCTCTCTCTGAAACTGAATTTAAATCGTTTGCAATCAAAATCTCTCTTATCGGTTTAGTTAACTTAGCAAAGCCAATTATTTTTCAAGAGTTTTGTTGGTGAAGCACTAGTTTGTGTATTATCTGTGAAATCTGGAGTTTTTCGACCTTTCATTTCACTAAAGCTATTTTCCAGAAATTCGAATTCATTAAAAATAATTACTTTTTGAAGAAATAATTATTTTTTTTTCATTTGTTGTCTCGGTAAATTGATTTTAGATGATAGCAGAAATCTAAATAACAAATAAACTGTACAAAACACGTGGCCGATATTGGTTTTAAATAATTTTTTTCTAGTTTCTTTTTCTTATTTTTTTTATATCTGAAAAAATTTATTTGTGAGAAAAGAGTGAAAATGGAAGTGATGAGTTTAATCGCTTCAAACTGAAGCGCATCACTCTACTGAAGATGATATTTGCTCTTACGTAATTGGTAAACATTCCCCTTGAAAGCGGCTATTCGCTAACTGCATCGAGAGCGGATTACACACATCCCAGGTCACTTTTAATCGCCGAAGCCGCGGGCTTAGTTGCTCTCCCCAAAGGTCAGACGATGGCTGGCCCACACATGTGAGTGAAGTGGCGCGTGAAATATATCGGAGGAATTTATTTAAAACTCAGCGCTGAGGAGGAATATCTCGAACCGCAATTAGATTCCGAGCTCTGGAATATGTCAAAATATGACGAGTGCCGCTAAGTCCAACCAACTGCAGGTTCAGTAGGAAAGTTTTTAAAAAATTATTTAAAAGCGAAGGAAAATTTGAAAACAAAAGAGGAAAAAAATCTTGTCATGTTTTTGACAATGATGGCGATGAAAGGATTTTGAATTCGGACGAGTTCAACGACATAGATAAATTTTTGACCATTTTCTAACCTCAATTTGGTGGCTGTTGAAGCTGTTTTTAGCTGTGTGCATAGTCGAATTGGCGCCTACAAAGTCGAGAGCAGCTGAAAAAGATTCTTTGTCCTTCTTACACACACTCCAGTCATGGATTACATGAGGAGAAAGCTGTCTTTACCGTGGTTGAGGAAAACTTTCGATCCTAATTGTGCTCAGTATAATTGGAGGAACAATGCGATGACTTTCACCTATTTGCCAGAAGAAAACACAGAGGAGGAGTTGTACGACGAGGTATGAATAACGAATTTGCATAAGAACAGTTTTGATTGAGGTTTGATCTATGGCGATAAATTAGACGTAATCACCGTGTCTTTTACGTTGTGTACAAGTTCGTGTTTTTCCTCCAAGTCTATTATTAGTTATATGTGATTAATTTTTTTTTTAATGTAAAGGTTTTTGAGTGAGGCATAAAAACACGGAAATGATGCGAGTTGCGTAACGTTTCGTTGCCATTGTAATTATTTGGTTTCAGATTACCGCTTTTTAAGTACTGCATCTTACGATTTAAAAAAAAATTCCTGGGATTATGTTAGATTTATATTTTTTTTTTTTTTCTAATTTAACTTTTTAATGAAAATCACTGTAGCGGAATTCCTTGCATACTTCATGCAATATGCGCTTATCATTTACGTAAAACAACATAAGTATAAGTAGGAAGAGTGACGCACATCGACTTGCAAGTTGAAAAAATAAAACTAAAACGGAAGTTAACATTGCCTAGTTTGGATATAATGTTTATGTTAAGAGTGGAAATGGATTAAAAGTCATTTTTAGATTGTATAACTTGTTATCGTGGGTGGGTTAACGGTCATTCAGGTCCGGGGGGATTCGGACTAATGTTTTTCGTTGCCGAGTGATGCCGAGATGGCATTTGGCGATTAGACATGTGATACGTTGAAAACAGACTGAATTATCTCGATTCGTTTTGATGGGGCAATCAAAAGGAGAAAATAGAATGATACGGTTATCTCAAGATCGAAAATAAAAGTTGACGGGTGTTTCACGGATAATTTAGGCAGGAAAAGTTATACGAATGTGAATTGAATGATAAGTAAGAGGTAATTGTCGTAGAAGTCGACTTTTGATTGCACAAACATGGCATTAGCATGAGAAAAGTTGCTTGGCTGTTGAATTTGACTCAGTCAAGCTTTGACTTTGAAGATAAATACTGGGAAAATTTTTGAAACATTTTTTTATTGCAATTTCTTTTGTTGTGCTAATGAAGTCATGAATCACTTCGACGCAAAGACGCCGAGTAATTGAATTTATTTGTAAACATTACGGTGAAGGAATTCCCCAGACTCATTTTGATTTTATTTATTTATACATTTTATTGAATTGGTTTGCAGATTGCTGGTTTCTTATTGCTCTCGTCTGCAAAATATTTTATCGCGAATCACCACAATTTCCCACGAAATGCAGAAATTTATTAAAATGAAGTTATAAATTAAACTTTATTTGTTTTTGTTTTTTTATCTACAGGGAAGTAACGCCGGGGACTTGGTTTGGGTGTGCGAGGAGTTTGCAGCCAATCAGAACTCCCAGGAGATCTCCGTTCAAAAAGGACAACAAGTGGAAATAGTTGAAGCCGGAGCAGATTGGTGTCTGGTTCGTTCGTTGCTGCCCCCAGACGGCGGCGGAGGAGACCGAGCATGCGTCGAAGGACTTGTTCCCACGAGTTGCCTCAAAACGCAGTTCTCAGTGAACATGCGCACTTCTCTGTCCAAATTGAGCATGGATAATGAAGCTCAAGGAGGTAAGATGATGACACTTAATTTACAAATCGGCCCCCAGAGGGCGGTTTTTGAATTTGAGTTTGAATTAATTTCCCTTTAAATTATATATTTTTTTTTTTTGCTAAAATCGAGATTTAAAAATATTTTTACTGTTAAAAACAATAAGGTTTGAAGAGGACTAGAGATATGATAAAATAATAGGTGCGATAAAAAGTTTGAGAGATTAATTTTCAATAGTCGTGACGTCACAAACAGACATATTGAAAGTGCCGGCGAGGCCTTGAACTCTAACCCCGAGTTGCACTTACCCCTACAGTTGCCTCGACACCCCTTGGCAACTTGGGTTCGAACTGTGTTGGTCTCGCTCTAGCCATCCATCGGTTTGGCAATTGAGCCAAAAAAGTAGAGGAAAAAGTCGATGGATTTCAGTAAAAACTGTTCGTGTAGTTGTTTTGGAAACAAAAAGGATAAAACCGACTTCGAGTTGGACAGAAACAAACCCGAATGCATACGAGGTAAGGGCTTTAAAGGGGTTTTTGTCCTGTTGGGAAGATAAAAAAAAATTACCCACACCACGTCACAACGATGCCCTTTTGTTTTCAAATAAACGGGATGACGAATCGCGGGTTGCGTGTCGAGATTAAAGCACCAAAGGGTTATATTTAACCAAACGTATCTGGTGTATGCTTTTAATTTTAAATTGTAAATAAATTTTTTTGTTATGCAGTTATCGATCAAGTTAAATGTTTGCTCGCAGCTATTTTTGGGGTTTCATGTATCTGTCAAGCGATTAGAACATTCAACAAATTACTGAATATTTCTAAACCACCCAAAGTCTTTTTAAATTTCGAAATTTGTAGATTTTTGTGCAAATCTAATCGATGGTTTCTTCCAAGTTGGTGATGGTAGTTGATTACGTGTGTTTACACGATTGATTATAGGATCATCCGATCCGTTTTCGATTTTTATTCGCTCGAGGTTAAAAGGAGAATTTTTTCCTCGATTTGTGCTGCTATAAATAGGCCGCGGCCAGGTTCTGGCGTAGGAAAGTCAGGGATATGAAATTGCGGTTTACGCAAACGCATTTGAGCAGTGGGTGCAAGCTTTGCACAGGATCCCGTTGACTTCCGTCATCCTTCCTTCTGAGTAATGGCTGATGGAGAAAAAGAAAATCGGCCGAGGAAAAGGTTAAGTTGACGGTCTGGAGCCCCGAGTGAAAAGAACTCCGTTTGTTTTGGCTGCGAATTTTTTTCACAATTGGACGAGATGGAGTGAGTCGGTTTTTGCTCGATTGCTTAATGTGAGTTGGGTTTCATTAACTCGTGTTGAATTTATATGCGATTTTATTTTTGTTTTAAAGTTCGGGTGTAAGTCGTAATTTTTTTTTTAATTTATTTAATGAAGTGTTTTAAAATAGGATTTACGTTGAGAAAAAAATGTTAATTATTTGATTGTAATTCTCAAAAATGTCTTAATTCGCAAAAAATTAGCATATGCATATTTAAAAGAAAAAAAATTAACAGGTATTTTAAAATGTTAAAAGTCGTTATTACCGTAATTAGTACTTAATTAAAAGACTTTTCTTGAAATTAATAAAACCGTAATTTGACGTTAACATAATTAACGAAATTTGCGATTCTGCTTAAATTTTGTAATTTTAGGTAAAGTTCAAAAGTGAAAAATTGATCGGTTGTGAAAACCTCGTATTGTTTATTACGCATCCGCGAGTAATAAATAAACTGATTACTCTCATTTAATTGATTCGACTTAATGACAAGAGAAACCAAAACAATTTCTCCGCAGCCATTAGCAAATGAAATTAAGAAAAACAAATTACTCCCATCACATCATCCATTTTATAAACGAGCAAAATTCATCCCCTCAAAGATTTCAACGGGTGAATAATTTAAAGCAATTAAAACCCTTAATCCATTCACCCTCACTCCCAGTCTTGATATATTTATCGGTTAACGTTGCGTGTTTATTGGATCCGATCGATTTTCGACGCTTCGCCAGGACTTTTACCTGCGGTAGCGATTGTACATCCCAAAAGCCAATTTGCAAGAGTTCAGCGACTAAAGCTGCTCGTCAATTTGCGTTAAAAGTCACCGATCGACGTTGACGCGAGTTATCTACACGTTTATGAGTAAAAGGAGACTTGTTTTCATTATCTTCGAACAGATGGGGATTAAGTTTTTCGAAGCTGCTATTGATTGCTTATTTTAATTAAATCGTCTTTTTATTTTTTTAATTTTAATTTTAATTTTTTTTTTTTTAGATTTTCCTGGTATTCTAAACGATACAGCTGCAAGTTCTTCATCCAATAGCAATACATCTCCAGCCAATAAACGAAGAAGTACATTCCGGTATGTTGAGTAGGATGATTAGTTTTTGTGTTATGCTATAACAAATTATAAACTGTGAATTAAAAACACCGCATCCTGTTGCACTCTGTTATTTGACCAGTTCTTTCCTGAGAAAAATAGAATCGTGATGCAAATGAAAAGGTAATTTGTAATAATTATATATATTTTTTTTATTATTATTATTTTAGAAAGTGGTTAACAAATCCAGTCCGTAAGTTAAGCCACGGTCGCTTGGACAAAGCTGCTCTGGAAACTACCAAAGCGAACGCGAAGAAGAATAACACATCTGCTAAAAATAAAGTAAGGAGATGTTGCTTTTTGATTAGAAAAAAATATTTATTATTTTTATTTTTTTTTAAATAGCAGTTAATTGGTAATGAGGAAATGGGTAACAAATCATCATCACCGAGTCCTCCACAACAGGACGATCAAGTTGAAACTGTAAGTAAACCTGAAAAACAAGTAAAATTGAACAGAATATGTTTTAAAATGATGTCAAAAGGTATATTTGGTTCTATTTTTGTTTTTTTTCTACATTTTTACGCCACTCTGCCTTAGTTTAGTGTGCTATTGACACCCAAGGCGCCGAAAAAGAGATTATCACTTCGAGTGTGACACTAATGTGGATAAAAGCGAGATAAATTAATTTTAATTGTAGAAAAATTTTTTTTTTTTAATGTTTGTTGTTTACAGTACTTGTTGAATTCTCGCTGTTACTGTTATGCAACTGCTCTTTTGGTGCCACGTCTGTCAGCATCTCAACTTAAAAACGTGTTCTCCAAACAGCAGTACCGTGGTGAAGGGCGATGACAAACATTTGGCACAATTTTCTAGAGATATTATAGAGGAAAAAAATATTTTTTTCCTTTACCTAAAAGTTTTTTCTTTTAGTGTCACTTTTATAGCTTTTATTTCCTTTTGATTGGGTGACGCGAAATAAAAAGTATTAATATAACCCAATGATTTTTTTTTTCTTCCTCGATCAAAAGAAAAGTTCGCTTCGGGAAAAACTAAATTTGGAGATGTGTTTGAGGAAAAAGGAGGCGGAGTTTTTATTTTTTATTTTTTTTTCTACGCCGCACTTGCACTACATCCTGTTGCATGTTCATACGTCACCGTCAACTTTGAAAAAAAATAAAGAAAATAGGAAAAGTAATTTAATTTGTATTTTTGTATATTTTTTTCTTAGAAAATCAAAGCGTCCAAGATGCGCTCACAGTCCTTAGATCTTAATGGGGAAGAAGATGACGGAGCTGAGATGTTGGAGTTGCCGCCACCCATGCAGATCCAAGAACGAACTTTCCCACAAGTTTGTTCGCAGGAAGACACGCCACTCAAACGTGTAAGTTGAGTTCTAATTATTTTATTTAAATTTTTTTTGTTGGTGAAATTTGTGTTTTATTCCATTGGGTCGTTATTTTCTCTTGAATCCTTTTCCTGTCTTTTTCTTGAGTAGTCTTCCAGCTTGTCCCTGAAGCCGAGGACGCTGCCATCCGACTTGGTCTCTGAAATAGAACAACTTGTTAAACAACGAATGAGGGTGTGTTTGTAGTTGTGTTTGGTGTTGTCTTGCATCCTTTTGGCCTTGTTTTATTTTCGTTTTCGCAAGCAGTTTGGGTTGTTTTATTTTAAACTAGATCGTTAGTTACCGGTAGTTTTGTTTATTTATTTATTTATTTATTTATTTTTTAATTTTGAAGCATGGTTTGATTTAGTTTGCTGAAACATTTGACAATACTCATTTTATTTTATTATGGTGTTGTTTAGGAAAGAAAAGCAGAACAGAACCAAACGTCAGAAGCAGGGGTGTCGGAAGGCAATGGAACAACGAATGAAAATAATTCCCAAAATGATTCGAATATCGATGTGCAAGAAGTTGACGAAGATGCAATGGCGGCTGCGATTCGAAAACGACAGTAAGTAATTTTTTTTTTTTTTTTTAAGTAATAAAATGACTAAAAATTAAAAATAAATTTTAATTATTTAAGGTACGTGACTCAAGAATTAGTTGAGAGCGAAACGGACTACGTTCGGGATTTAGGATTTATAGTTGAGGGGTATAAAGAAATTATGGAGGATAAAGATGGAGAAATACCAATGCCAGAAGCTCTACGAGGAGGAAAAGATAAAATAGTTTTTGGGAATTTAGAACAAATTTACGAATTTCACAGAGAGTAAGTTATAAATTGAGTAATAAAATCACTATATTTAATATTAATTTTTATTTTTATTTTTATTTTTTTTAGTACTTTTCATCTAGAATTGCAGAAATGCTTAGACGAGCCCGCTCGGTTAGGTTATTTGTTTCAGAAAAACGAGCGTAAATTACAACACATGTACGAACGGTACTGCCAAAACAAACCGAAATCCGAATTTATCGTGTCCGAATTCGACAAATATTTTGAGGAACTGCGACAGAAACTCGGACACAAACTTCAACTGTCGGATCTATTAATAAAACCAGTTCAAAGGATTGTGAAATACCAACTTTTACTCAAGGTTGTTTGCTTGATTTTTTTTTTTTTACGCTGAAGTTTACGTTATTTACGTTATTTTTTATTTTTTTTAGGATATTTATAAGTTTACCGAAAGAGCAGGTTTAAAGGACGAATTAGATAGATTAAAAGATGCAGTTCACACCATGCACGTGGTGCCTAAAGCGGCTGACAATATGATGAATGTGGGTCGGCTTCAAGGATTTGATGTGAGATTTGAATTTTGAGAAAAATATTTGAGTTATTAAAGTTTTAATTTTTTTTAAATAGGGGAAAATAACTGCACAGGGAAAATTGTTGTTACAAAACATGATGCTAGTGTCTGAAGGCGCTTCCGGCGCTAATTTTAAGGGAAAAGAATGGCAGGTGTTTTTTTTCGAACAGATACTCATTTTTAGCGAAGTCGTAGGTAAAAGGACGCAGTTCTCAAATCCTGTATACATTTATAAGAAGCACATACAAGTAATAAAACATAAATTTTGATAATTAAATTGATTTCTAATGTAATTCTTGTTTTTTTAGTTAAATAAAATGGCGGTCGAAGAACACACGGATGACGACGATCCACAGAAATTCATCCTTATTTCCAAATGTCCTCAACAACAAGGAATTGCATTTACGATTCAAACACCTACCGTTGAAGTGAGGAACGAGTGGGTTGCAACGCTTCGTGCTATTCTCGACACTCAAATGGATTTTCTAAAGGGTAAAATGTCAATCAATTTCGCCATCTAGTGCTAAAATTAATTACTATTTTTTTTTATTTCCAGCCATACAATGTCCGATTGCATACCAAAAGGAATTAACCAAAGAGACGTACGATATACTGTTTAAATGTTAAAATAAGAAACCCGAATTAACGAAGGCGATGTTTTTAGATCGGAACCCGAGTTGTCTTCGATGTGGAATCCGACGCTGCGCAAGACACTGTCGCACCCGTCAGCGGCAACCGCTTTCTTTCAAAAACATGGCGGAGACAGCGGTGACAAGCAGCAACGTCGCACCCAACGTGATAAGAAAACGAAGGCGGCGAGCGACGCGTCTGACAGACGAATGACCGTCGCTTGCGCCCCCGTGCCGGCCACCAAACAAGACTCGGCCTCGGCCGCCAACAAAATGACCTCGTTGCCCTGCTCGCCCACGGACCGGTTTCCCGAGCACGAGGCGAACGAGACTCTCGGTCCCTTAGTTCTCAAGCAAGTGAGTGAGCAAAGAAAACATTCGCTGCCAGTGACGAGTCTGGTCGCCGGAACCTCGGTGCACGGCTCGAGTCAGAGTCCGCCGAAGTCGAAAAAAAACTTTTTGGAGGGATTTCGAAACACGTTACGTCCTAAATCCAAAACCGAGCTGAGTTTGAACAATGGACTAGCGTCGACGGCCGAAGCCACTTCGGCGGCGACCCCGGCGCGCGCCGACGCCAAGAACGGCGAAGCCGGACGCCGATGGTCGGAGACAAACACAGTGAAGCAGTTGGTAAGGCCAGAATCGAGTGGCGAAATTAGTGATACGGTGGTCCAATGATGCGACTTTTAGTTGTTTTTTTTCCTTGTTTACTTTTTAACAAATTTGGATTTTAGATACACTTTTCCTTCTTTTTTAACTGTCATTCGTTAGCTGGTTTAAAAAAAAAATTAATGCTCAAGAACCGCTGTGCGGAATGTCGGCCCTCTAGACGAGCGCCGTTTCCTTTTCACTAAGTTTAAAAACAGAATAATAAATAAATAATAATTGTTATTAACAAAATGTTATGCATTTTTCAAGTAATAGGCTGAACTTTAAACAAACTAACTGTGCTGCATAAAACAAAATTTACACATTTTTTTGTAAATTTTTCTCATTCTAAATAATTACTACTACGGTAAAAAAGATAAAAAAAAATTATCATAGAGAGAAAGTGTAAATATTGTACAGTTCTTTAATTACGTAATGTCTACTTGTGCTTTATTTATAAAAATTTAGGTTAGTTTTGTTTTTTGTTTTCTCTTTTTTCTTAGTTTTGTTTTTCTACGTTCTAGGCCGAAATACTTCATAGGTAGAAATTTGTGTGCAAATATACGTGGCTCGTCCTGGTTTATTTATTTGTGTATGATAATTAGTTATAATATTATAAATAAGTAAATTAAATTAAAAATGAATATATATAAGCCAGGATTTCATTTTTATTTTTTGTTTTTATTATTATTATTTTTTTACTTTGGAGTTAAATGAAAATATTAGTGTATTAGACATAAACTCTCAAATTCTATGTAAAATTATACAAATATAAATATAAGTTTTTTTTTAAATTGGAGTTTGATTTAATTTCGATTTTTGTTTGATTTTTGATTGATTGATGTTTCAGAATGCAACCTTGTGAACTGGATGCCCTTTCGTTTTGACTACGACCAAAAAATAATTGTTGTTTTCATCTAATGTAAATTGAACCGTGATTTGCGATTAGCATTTTATTATCATTGATTTTATTGTTAAGAATTGATATAATTTATTACTTTTTAACTTTTTTTTTTTAGACTACTTGTGATTATTTTTCCCTTTTTTTTTACTAAATTAAAAATTCGCTTTGATAAAAGATCAGCTGTAATTTTGTCTCTGTATAACAGCCAAGGATATGTAAATAATGTAAAAAGTTGACTTCAAATGCGTGCTGTCTAAAGCTGAAATGGCTCTTATGCTTATTCTTATTATTTTTTTTTTTAGTTTATTTATGTGATCTAGTTTTGCTTATTTAATATTTTAGTACTATTGCAATGCAAACATTGACATCGCTTTAATGCTCCTTACAATCTCAAAATTTTGTACTGCAAGTTTCCCCGACATTGTGTGAAAAAAAAAACATGTTGCTTCATGTGAATAAAATAAAGATGTAATGTATAGGATTCTTTTATTATCTTTTAAATTTTGAGATTAAAAATTCTTGTCATTTAAAAGCAAAAAAATACTTTCAAATATTTTAAGTGCAGCACTAATACAGCTGCGATGCGCCTGGTGGTGAGTCACGGAACTACGAAATATGGACGACTTGTCAAATGTCAACAGGTAAGTTATAGACTAGATTTTTCTACTAATATCAAATTTAAATGGAGTTACTTGATTAACAGCTATGTATTATCAATTATCATCGTCGTATGAATTACCGGCAACTTTTTGACGGCGAATAGAAACGATTTTAGCATGGATTGTTTGGATTATGTAACGCCCTTTGGAGAGGAAGTTGTAGATAACCAGGTACCGTAAACTTGAAAAATTATCAATCTTATTTTCAATATCCTTGACTGTTTATCTGTGCTATAAATTAACTACTACAAATTGTCAAATTGATAACACAAATGCTAAGTTTTTGAGGTCTTTTATTCGATGTTAAAATTCAAGTATCAACTCTGCCTCGCAAGGGCAATGATTTAATCCAAAGGCACGAATTTGCATACGAGAACTTCGTACACTTCGTATCTGTGTTCTCCTCCGCCGAATGGGATGTAAAGACACCCATGGCTTGGGTGCACCTAACAAAATTATTTAAAATGTTGAATACGAATTCAAATTCTATTTTCACTTAAATACCTTGCCGAGAGTTAAGGTTCCTTCGTGCTGGGTCCGTCCAATGAACAAGTTTTCACCGTCACCGGTCACTCCACCTTGAAGTGCACCATTTGGCACTTGACCACCACTCGCCTCTACCCATTCCATGGAGCACTCACAGGGATTGCATAAAACCTGTAAAATTCAATTTACTTTGAATTCGCAAAATTTTACGAGCATTTTATTGAAAATTACCTCGTAGTGCGATTTCTTGTGCTCCTCACCACCGAACGCCACGTAGCAACAACCATGTGACGGCACGATTTTACCCGGAATCATTTCGCCTTCGTGGTGAGCACGACCGACGTAAATCGTGTCGGACACATCCCATCCGGCTTGCACGGCCGCATCGGGTATTTCACCGTTGCTGCTGTGCTCCCATTTGCCCGCGAGTTTATATTTACCTTGAAAAAAAGTATAAAATTATCATTTTAAAAATAAACAGGAAGTAGTCAAGGGTTAGTTCAATTAAGAACTGTATAAATTTACAAAGTTGGGGAAACTTAGAAAAGATAGTAAACAGATATTGGGGAAGTTTATTGTAGATTAGTTGTGATTTTTAGGTTAAGTTCAAGATATATTTCATAAAATAATAATCCAAAATGTTATACAAGAAAATTTTGAGGATTCATTTTGAGTGTAAATAATGAAAAAAAAAAGAAAAAAACTACTTACGTCCACACGACATGGTTGTTGCAAGGAAATGTGACTGTTAAAAGTTCTCCAAGAATTTATAAGTCACTAGGATCCGCCTTTAGTTACCTTGTCAACACAGTCTAAGGTTCACAAAGTGATAAAACCCAACCTAGAGTTGTACTGATTATGACTCAACGCAGACTGCAAATTAAATATGAAAAGAAAAATGTTATTGATGACAGTTTTATCATTTGAAGAACATTGTTCTTGCGACTTATTTTAGTTTATCACAGATAAAATATTTTTATCTTATTTTTTTTTTTTTTTTTTTTTTTTTTTTTTACTTACATAAAATAAATATTTTTTCAAATACTGTGTAGATAAAAATGTAGAGTGACCTGTTTGAAAATTCACATGAGTTTTATGTTGTTTGCTTTGAACAAACTGAAAGAAGGAAGTTTTACACAACAGATGGTGATCTGATTCGTGTTATGTGAGATAGAATTTAATGTGGTCATGTGAATTGTGAATCATAGTCACTGATAAAAATTGAAAAAAACTAAAACACGTAATTGATTTCAAATATATTTATTTCAATCATTATTTCCTTCGCACGGAAATTACATAGTAGAATTACGCCAAATTTATACAATCTTTGGTTGTTTAACATTTACTTTTTATTACTTTAAAGCCAACATTTTTGTTTAGAACGTAATAGTGGAACAAACGAGGACTTCGTAGTGTTTGCTGCTGTGCTCTTGGCCTCCATAAGGAATGTAGATGCATCCATGACTTGGATGAACCTTAAAAAAATTGAAAAATATTAAATAACCTTGACATTTGTTAACAAACTTATCTATTATCATATTTCTTTCTGTTGATTGAGTCTGATAATGTTCAAGTGTTTGTTCATTTTTCTTATCTCTAACTCGTAACTCACCTTGCCGACGGTTAATGCTCCGCTTTGGTTGACTCGCCCTATGTACAAGGGTTCGCCATTCGAGCATCGTCCACCTTGAACGGCCCCTGACGGCACGTGTCCGTTATTTGAAGCCACCCACTGCATTTGGCACTGACCACTGTTGATCAAAACCTGAGAAATAAATTTTTAAAAATTGTTTTTGATGAGATAAAATTTCAAAAATACCTCATAATTCTGTTTTGAGTGTTCATTTCCACCGTGGGAGATGTAACAGGTGCCGTGACTGGGTTGAACTTTCCCCGGTATCAAGTCACCATCATGGTGTGCTCGTCCTACAAACAGTGGACCTCCATCGTGTCCGGCTTGCACTGCTTGTGGCGGCACGTGACCGTGGCTACCCGGCACCCAGTGTGGGGTTCTGTATTGGTTGTCTGGTGGTAAAAGTGAGATTTAAGTATTTATAAGTGTCATTTGTATGGTTTTCGCTACTTACAAGCCATCGTTTTTCCTTATCGAAGCTGTCTGTCAGTGTTTAATATATGACACAGCGGTTTTATTCTCGGTTTTTGTTCGGAGGTTGTTGAAAGGGCAAAACTAAAGAATTTCCTGTTGTCTAGAACCAATAGAATTGCGTTGTATTATCAATCCTAATGGCGATAACAAACTCCGGGAAGATTTTTTTTTCATGTTAAAAAAAATTCCAAAACGAAACTGACAAAATATTTGATTTATTAACAGGTGTGCAGTGATTTTAATGTATGAGATTTTATGAGTTTGAAACCCGATTGATAGTATATTTATTAAACTTTCAGATAATAACTCATTTTTTAGTTTAGAAATAATGTATTTATTGTGGTACAAAACGAGTGTTCGGAGCTCCTCTGATGTTGACGGCATCGAGGGTGATCTTGAAAATTGATCCTGACAACGGTTCCTGTTTGATTTCTTCTGGCGATAGGTCTATTGAAGCGGTGGTCACGTAAAATTGATTTAAATGTGGACCGCCGAAGCAGAGAGAAGTGGTGTTTATGGCTGGTATGTCGATCTTATCGATTATTTGAGCTGGAGACAAAAAAAATTAAATTTTATCTCCAATAAAAATTTTTATATTTCTTTACCCGTGTTTGGATCAATATTAAGTATACGTCCACCACCAAAATTCGCAACCCACAACTTCCCATCCAAGTCAATGGTCATACCATCAGGTGCTTCCTTTGGTAGGGTACCAGGACACTTGTTATAATCAAACAACACACGGTCATTACCTATGAAAATCAAAAATTTCATTTAATATTTACAAACAGGGAAATTAAATAGATAAATAAACGAACTTATTTCTCCATTTGCGTTATCAAAATCAAAAACATGAATAAGTCGTTTGCCTGAATCGACGAAATACATCAATTTCGAATCGTTGCTCCAAGTCATCCCATTGCTCAGTGAAAGGTTCCCAAAATGCTTGGATATCTTATTTTCCCCGTTTACTCGGTACAAGCTGCCCATAACTGGTGGGAAACCCCCGGCCTCCATCTCCGGCGTCATCTCCGACCCGATCCACAAACGACCACTCGGGTCGCATTTGCCATCGTTGACTTGTGTTCTCGAATCCCCGGCTTCAATTTCTCCAATTTCCTTCTTTTCTCCCGTGCGCCAGTTGTATCTGAGGATTTTCTTCGTGAAACTTACGATGAATTCATCTTCAGCGTCCTGGACAGGTATTACGATGGTGGTCACGCCATCTCCGAAGTGTTTTTTCTCCGAAGATTTGTCGTTCGGATTGAGTTTGTACACGTCTCCGACGATGACATCGACGTAGTACAAAACACCTTCTTTTTCTTCCCAAAATGGTCCCTCGCCCAAGTTGTGGGGTTCCTTTGATGCAACTTGCAAAGCGAATTTCGGCATGTCTGTTGTTTATTAATAGATATAATGCAGTGGTTTTATCCCCGGTTTTTGTTCGGAAGTTGTTGAAAGGGCAAAACTAAAGAATTTCTCGTTGTCTAGAACCAATAGAATTGCGTTGTATTATCAATCTTAATGGCGATAGCAAACTCTGGGAGGTTTTTTAAATGTTAAAAAAAAAATCCAAAACGAAACTGACAAAATATTTGATTTATTAGCAGGTGCGCTGTGATTTAATAAATCAGATCTTACGAGTTTGAAACACGATTGATAGTATTTATTAAACTTGCAGAAAATAATACATTTTTTCAGTTTAGAAATACATTTATTGAGGTACAAAACGAGTGTTCGGAGCTCCTCTGATGTTGACGGCATCGAGAGTGATCTTGAAAATTGATCCTGAGAACGGTTCCTTCTGAATTTCTTCGGGCGATAGGTCTTTGAAAGCGGTGGTCACGTAAAATTGATTGAAACGTGGACCGCCGAAGCAGAGCGAAGTGGTGTTTGCTGCTGGTATGTCGATCTTATCGATTATTTGAGCTGGAGACAAAAAAAATAACAATTAAATTTTATCTCGGATAAAAATTTTTATATTTTTTTACCCGTGTTTGGATCAATATTAAGTATACGTCCACTGAAATAATTCGCAACCCATAACTTCCCTTCCAAATCAATGGTCATCCCATCGGGTAATTCCTTTGGTATCGTACCAACACTCTTGTCATAATCAAACAACACACGGCCGTTACCTAACAAAAACAATAATTTAATATTTATAAACACGTAAAATAAATAAACAAACTTATTTCTCCATTTCCATTATCATAATCAAAAACATGAATAAGTCGTTTGATTGAATCGACAAAATACATCAATTTCGAATCGTTGCTCCAAGTCAACCCGTTGCTCAGGGAAACGTTCCCAAACTGCTTGGATATCTGATTTTCCCCATTTATTCGATACAAGCTGCCCAAATCTGGTGGGAAAGCCCCAGGCGACGTCTCCAGCCCCATCGACCCGATCCACAAACGACCACACGGGTCGCATTTGCCATCGTTGACTCGTGTTCTCTTGTCTCCGGCTTCAACTTCTCCAATTTCCTTCTTTTCTCCCGTGCGCCAGTTGTATCTGAGGATTTTCTTCGTGAAACTCACGATGAATTCATCCTCGGCGTCCTGGACAGGTATCACGATGGTGGTCACGCCATCTCCGAAGTGTTTTTTCTCCGAAGATTTGTCGTTCGGATTGAGTTTGTACACGTCCCCGACGAAGGCATCGACGTAGTACAAAACACCTTCTTTCTCTTCCCAAAAAGGTCCCTCGCCCAAGTTGTGGGGTTCCTTCGACGCCACTTCCAACGCGAACTTCGGCATGTCGGTTGTCGGTTCTCCTTCGGTCTAATCTAATGGTGATTTGATGTTTTTTTAAGTACCGAGTAATCAGGTCATAAGTTGATTGCGTGGCACAGTCGTGAGATATCGACGGCTCTGCGAGAATAAAATGGTGTTAAAGTATTTAGATGAGGTGTAAACAAAGGAGGTTACATTGCATGTTATGATGGTATTTCCGTAGATATAAACATGAGATGTTGTGTTACTCTGATCGTATTTTGATCAGAGGGCATTAACCTGGTTTAAAGTTACGCCTACATTGGGTTGAGATAAATAAACATGAGTTTGAAAGTGGCGAATCAGTGTCGCCATCTTTTGCAAAATTGTGTAATTACTTTTCTAAAACTACAATAATTTTACGATTTTGCAAAAGGATGGTTTTAGAGATGTAAGTGTTGAAGTGTGAAATATGTCATGAAAATTTTTTCGTGGGAATTTTGTATAGTTGATTTTGGACATATTTCGAGCTGGATGAACCTGTCGATTCCATCAAATAAGTTCCGGTATATTTCGATACTTTCTATAATAAGATACGGTAATAAGTTTCTCTATTTCTACCAGAAGTTTATTTACTTCTGTTTCTACTTATACTTGAACCTTTAATTTGTTCCTAGTTAAGCCTATATTTTGTCCCTAGTTTAAGCCTTTTAGTACATGATCATTCTTATGATATGCTTTCTTTATTGATATATCATCATTTTTTATTGTTACTCACAATGATGTTATGCTATTGTAGTAAGGTTTCTTTGCAACTGAAATGTCATTATTAAATCAGTAAAGCACTAGCTTTGCTCAAGGCAACATCTTTCTTTATTCTCTCTCTCTTGGTTTCTTCTTCTTTACTGGACTAACACTAACATTAGCCCTAACTGAAGGAACTTTTCTGTTTGCTTAAGGTTGAATTTCCAGTATATCTTTTCACATTTTTATATTCTTGCTTTCATTCTGTTTATTGTATTTTCTTTCTGTGCATTTACACTAGATTAAGATTAACATTCTATGGCTTTTTAGTTTTCTTCACTTCTCTGCCCTTTGGGTGTTTAAACATCATTATTAAATCAGCTTTGCTCAAGGTAACACATCTTTCTTTGTTCTCTTTCTCTTTTGGCTGCTTCTTCACTGCACTAATATTAGCCCTAAATTAACGGACTTGTTTTTCTGTTCTTTCTGTGCATTTTCATTAGATTAAGATTAACTTTTAATGGCTTTTTAATTTTCTTCACTTCTCTGCCTTTTGGGTGTTTAATACTTTTCACTTTTCTGTATTGTGGGTGTTCAATTCTCTTCATTCTCTCTCTCTCTCTCTCTCTCTCTCTCTCTCTCTCTCTCTCTCTCTCTCACACAGCTGGAAGAACACGTTCGGCCTCTATGTGTCTACTTTGTGCTGCAGCATAACGTTGATTATAAATATTCAGACGTTGATGATGTAAGAAAGGAGCATGATGATCAAAACCAATGCAAGGGCCCAAAATACTTTCCAAAATAGATTCATTTTATGACACACAAATTTAACAAAATACCGTGTTGGTCAGCTCTATCATTCGCGCGCTGATCTAGCAAGGCTTCGGCTTCATCTCGAACTTGCTCCGCCTGTCGCTTCTTTCGCGCAACTGTCTTCGTTCTCGGTTGTTTCCCCCATTAGGGAGCGCAAGAACCACAAGGTGGTTTTCTTTTATTATGTTTCGTTGCCGAGCCGCTTCTTGACGTGCATCTTCAATGGCGATTCTCTTCGGCAAGTCATTTGCCATTGCCTCCTGTTCTTGGCGAACGCGTAATCGATTTTCTAGCGCTTCTTCTAGTAGATCGCGTTCTTCTTCTTTGACTCTCAGTTGTGCCTGTTCGTTTCTTAGTTCTCGGTTTCTGTCATTTTGCCCGTCGCCTCCGCCTCCGCCATGGCGGTTTCCTCTTGCGTTACCGTCATTATTGCCACCGTCGCCATTCTCGTTGTCGGCGTCACTGGGTGCAGGCATGTTCATGCCATTCTTTGGACAGAAATACAAATAATTTAGGAACATTACTCAACCAGTAAAAATAAATTATATCTAAGATCTTGAAGAAGTTATGGTATGGATGATCAAAACGCTTCGACGACGAATGATGATGATGATGACTGAAAAATCGGGAAAGTAGGTCAACGCGCTGTTAATATTATGGGTAGATGTGCAAACCATCATCATACTAACAACTAACAAGTATGTGGCGTCAAATGGAATTCGTTGTTGCTTACCAGCGAGCATTGCATAAAATCGAGTCATATGATCGGAAGTCAATATACAGGGTGTTTCAAAATTATTGACCCATTTTCAAAGTTGAATTAAAAAAGATCTATTATAGTTAGAAACATGAAACAAAGTGCATTTGGTAGCCCAACTCAACAAGTTTTCTTTCAAAATATCTCAAGCTTGAGATCCCAATAGAAAAAAAGTTATAATCAAAAAACCGAATGTGAGCAGTGCCATGTTGTTGTCTATGGGCACTGACTTTTTTTCTATTGGAACCTCAAGCTTGAGAATAAAGTTATGAAATTTTATTTAGAGAGCTCATCGTGAGCAAACAAGTCTGACTTCAATACATACTTTGTGGAAAATTTACTTGTAACGTGCGGAATAACGTATAAATTGCGTGTTAAACAGGAATCAACAATGAATTTTGTAAGTTAAAAGTATAAAACCAATCGTTATTTATGTTATTACGTAATATTTATTTATATATCGCTTCTAATCAAGACTATGAAACTCACATTAAGTGAAAAATCGAGTTTACTAATTAAAAGTTTAAAACCTTTGTGGTGGGAGTTGCAAAAGTGAGAATTCGACGAAAAAATACTGTTTTTTTAGGTTTTTTAAGTGATTGATCTTACATTTGAGGCGAGAGAAACTTAACAGTGAGCATAACTTTTAAAGATGCAGTCGAGTACTCATATACGAGCAGAGTCCAAACTGTCAGATGTGGCACTTAAAACCAGACTGTTCTTGCATGAAACATTTAAAAAATATGAAATATGTCAGCAATAACAAAAAAAATAATAATAAACACATAGACACAATATGGCACTACTCACATTCGGTTTATTGATTATAACTTTTTTTCTATTGGAACCTCAAGCTTGAGATTTTTTGAGAAAAGACTTGTTGAGTTGGGCTACCAAATGCACTTTGTTTCTTGTTTCTAACTATAATAGTTTTTTTTAATTCAACTTTGAAAATGGGTCAATAATTTTGGGACGCCCTGTATTTGCAAATGTCAATTGTTGTCTATGGGCACTGCTCACATTCGGTTTTTTGATTATAACTTTTTTTTTATTGGGACCTCAAGTTTGCGATTTTTTGGGACGAAACTTGTTGAGTTGGGCTACCGAATGCACTTTGTTTCATGTTTCTAACTATAATAGTTTATTTTTAAATTCAACTTTGAAAATGGGTCCATAATTTTGAAACACCCTGTATTATCGGTACCGGATACCGGTAATCATTTACTCACCGACTGTTTCCGTTTGCATCTCCATTCTCTTCCGGTATTAAACTTAACTTCGCCATCTAGAAAAAAAGTTATTAAAGACAGAGATTTCTAGTGTTTCTTTTTAATTAAACCTAAACCTTAAGTGGTAATTTTCCATATTCAAATCCCGCTTCCGTTTACGAGAATTTCCTGGCAAGAGATTATCGAGATGCTTCTGTTCTTTGAACGTATTTGGAATTCAAAATTGCTTATCAAAGTTGTAAGTTTTAAATGAAACTTAAAACGGGAGAAAGTGAATCAGTTCTACAGTTATTACTAGGAAAAGTACATTTTTTTCATTTGTAGTATTACACATATCAGGATCAATAACCTCTGCTATTTGAATTTTGTGCTTGTGATGGTGACGACTTCTGCGTCGTTGCGCCAAAAATTGGAGATATCCATTTTCCGAACGTGTTCGGTGTTCTAATAATATTTTCATCGAATTAATTTCATCCCCAGACACACTTTTAAAGATTTTAAAAGTTAAAAAAATATCCCAACAAAATAATTTTTTTAAATAATAAATAAAAAGGAGAAGAATAATCACTACGGTATTTGAAACTCTACCACGTGGGATCTTGATTGAGTCAATAAGTGAAATCGCATTAGATAAAACTTTTTTCATGTTATTGACCCAAATAAAACTGAGATTTTGCTATTTGTGGCGTTGTACAAAAATATAATTACGGTAAATGTAACCAAAAATAGTACCATTGATGTCTTCATCTGAAAACTTTCTGTTGTTTGAATTTCCATTTATTCCTGGGTCTTTGAGCAGATCTCCCAAATGACTTTCCATTTTCACTATAAAAATGTAAAAAATACAATGATAGTGACTGATTTTACTATGCACTTGAATGTTTAACCTATTATCCATTTTGTTTTTTTACCTTGCAAAATACATTTTTTGTTTTAAAAAGTATCACTGTGAATTAGGATTTTTCTCAATGGAAGATTTATTGGAAAGTTGTTGTAGAAAGTGGAATTTCTACTTAATCTTAAAGTTGATGGTAAATTTTAACAAAAATTCAACTTTATCTTGATTTTTATTTCAATTTTCTATTTACTTTCTGCAACTGTAAAAACATAACTTTCCTCAATTTATTATTTCAGAGCTTTTAATTCTGCTTTACATCAAATTTTCACTAACTTTCCTCTAACTTTTATTGAGGTTTTCATTATAAATTTTCATTAAATTTTAGTTCTGCCTTAACAAATAACTTTCCAGTAACTTTTATTATGCACATGATTGGATGTCCATTACATCTTTTTATGGCTTTTAATTCTGTTGTCCAACTGTTGTGCCTTTATTAGAGACTTTTTAGAATAAGATTAGCTTTAAGTTTCTCTATTTCTATTTCTATTTAAATCGTTTATTTGTTTCTAGTTAAGTCTATATATTGTCCCTTGTTTAAGCCTTTTAGTACATGATCATTCTTATGGCATGCTTCTTTTATTGATATATATCATCATTCTTGATTGTTACTTACAATGATGTTATGCTATTGTAGTAAGGTTTCTTTGCAACTGAAATGTCATTATTAAATCAGTAAAGCATCAGCTTTGCTCGAGGCAACATCTTTTTTTATTCTTTCTCTCTTGGCTTCTTCTTCTTCATTGCACTAACATTAGCTCTAACTTAAGGGATTTGTCTTTCTCTTTTTTCTCTGCTCTTTGGGTGTTTAATACTTTTCACTTCTCTGATTTTTGGGTGTTCAATTCTTTTTCGTTCACTGCTATAATAACATTAACATTAACATTAGCTCTAACTTAAAGGACTTAATCTCTGGCACTTTTATGATTGCTTTAGAGTTAGCTTTTCCAACTAACTTTTCATTGGTTTTTATAAATCTACACAACACAAAGTTCACTACATCTTTTCACTCATTTCCACTTTGTTTGTTTGTTTATTGTCCAATTAAATTAAATTAAATAATTTTTTACGAGAGTCATTGGTGGCTTTATTTCAGATTGCCAACTGCTACTAGAATGTAAGATTTTCTGAATTTAAGTTTGTTTTTACTTTCTAATTTTATTTTATAGTTCTATTCTATTCTAAAATAGAATAAAGAAGGTGAAAACACCATGGCAACAAACAATATAACATAACAATATAACAATAACAATAGCTTAATAACCAACACTATGGCAATTTAAACCTAAAAGTGAACTATATTCTACAGTAGTCAGTACGAACAGATATTACGAGTTATTCTAAACCACCAAGGTCAAACTTTAGTAAGGAAAATAAGTTACAAAACACAAAGATAATTTTAAAATAAAAATTTGCTAAGTTTGGCCGACTTAGAAATCCCAGAAAATCCATTTCATAAACGTTACTATTTGCGTTACAAACGATTGCAAAAACTGGGCAGCAATCACAGCCAAATAATAATTTTTTTTTAAATTCTAGTAACGTTATAGTAAGGGTAACAATAACCGTAACGCTTCTAATGTTGCATGTAGTTACAGTAAAGGTAACAGTGGTAACTAGTTACTTTTCTTCTATATGTAACGTTTATTATTATTAAAGACTATCAATCAAAAAAAAAAGAAGAAAAAAAGAGTCTTTAACAATTGCTCGTTCGGCCAAGTGCACTTTTTTCCCACTTTTCTCTGTAGTATTTTGCTATTTTCGAGAGCGAGCTATCTCATATTTTATAAATTTATGGCAGATTTTCAGTACATCTTTTTATGTCTTTTCATTCTGTTCTGCTTTTTAACCCCTTGTCTTGATTTTTGATTAACTGTGTCTGGAGATAAAAATTTTGTAGTTGGCATCTCTGTAAATTGATGACACTGACTGTTGATAATCGGCTAACAACATTTTATTTCTTAATCAATTGTATATTTTACACACCGTTTATAAATAAATACATTCCTGACTATTTTATAACCAAATACAAAATTTGGCAAGAGAATTCTTGAGAATCTTGACAATTGGTTTTCGCATATTTTAACACGACGTCACACTGTTACACCGAGATGATTTCCTGTCAATCAAAAAAAAGTAAAATCAATGGTATAACATTTTACAATGTCAAAAAGTATTATCGGTAATCATTTACTTACCGACTATATCCATTTGCATCCCCATTCTCTTCCGGTATTAAACTTAACTTCGCCATCTAGAAAAAAAAGTTATTAAAAACAGAGATTTTTAGAGTTTCTTTTTAATTAAACCTAAACCTTAAGTGGTAATTTGCCATATTCAACATCCCGCTTATGTTTACGAGAAGTTCCTGGCAAGAGATCATCGAGATGCTTCAGTTCTTCCAACGTGAAAATGTATTCGAGAGCCTTCCGAACGAAAACCATAACGACTAACTGAAAATCCACTGAATTAAATATCTGTTAATTCATTAAACATCTACACTCACCATAAAAGGGAAACTAATTGAAATGGATTTAGTTAATTTGACAATCCACATGAGGATCATGCAGAGGAGTTGAATTAAAGTGAACACGTGAACTCGCCACAATCGAACGAAACGCAGATAAGGGAAATCGGGCTGGAACTTAATGGGAGTGATGAAGAGTAGAAGTCGTTGGAAAAACTAATTAAAAAAAAAAAAATTGATTCAACAGTTTTCACTGCGATGCGAGAGGTTTTCTTACCTGCATGGCTTGTAATGGCGACGTACCCATGTACATAAACACGCCGAATAACACCGGCATTGGAATATACTGAAGTCGAAAATTATTATTTTATTTAGTTGAAAGAAAAGATATTTTCACGTGTTTTAATGTTACCGTTAGCATCTTGGCCATTCCCACTGATGCACCGATGAGAGCAAATATAGTGATTTGAGTGAGTCTGTTTTCTCTAAGGCCGAGAAATTGTGGTTTTTCTCCCGGTGAAACCACTTCAGATTCCATTCTGAGGGCATTCACGTGTGTTATGGCCACTACAGTGCCCGCTACCAACCAAGGAACACCGACAAATGCGTTGATGAGGATGAGAAATGCGAGAACCAAGAGATCCAGGTGATAACCGGGACCTTTCTACAAATTATCAATGGAAAAAAAATAATTTTAAGAAAGCAAAACGAGAAAAGTTGCTTTTTGCCTTTAGTTTATTTTCTTTTCTGTTGATAATAACTGCCGTGATCATCTGATCCATGAAAATTAAAATTGTCGCCAACATGGCGGGAAGAATCGTCATTGGAATGCACCACCATGGATTGTACTTTGATGGATGGATAAACCAGCCTCTATCTAATCTCGTTGGCTGAAAATAAAAAAAGTAATAAATGTTGTGCTAGTAGATAATTTATGTTGTTGATTGTTTACCGTGAACGATTCGGGCACAAACAACTTGAGCGTATTTAGACCTAAGCAGTCGTCCATTATTGTAAAAAGTGCAATTGCAATAACAACTGCAAAGTCACTCATAGTGTGTCGCACCTAAATATTAGAAATTTAGTCAAGTCTTTTCTATTTTTATTTGTTGTTTTTTTTGACTGACCTTACTCGGGAAAAACCGCATCGTGCGAAAAGCTTTGAGAAAAATGACGAAGCAGAAAGTTCCTACAAATTCGATTATGGACAACAACAGAACGTCTGGAATGTATTTCTTTTGTTGACAGTTGTCAGCTTCAGTAGCATTGACCGTGTTGTTATTGATGTCGGTGGTGGCGAACCAATCACTTTGATTCACAAAACTTTCATTTGTTGTTGATGAAATCAGTTGACAGTCATGTGTTGAAATATTTCTCTTTGAGTGTGTTTGCATTGGACTGTCGTAGCCGATGAGTATCATCTTTTCAATTGCCTAGTAATAAATAAAAATTCAACTTTATGTCACTAATAAGAATTTTTTTTCTTGATAAACATACTTGATATATGTAAACCATTGCAATAAGCAATGCGAAGTTCTCTTCGGTGAACCTCGTGATGTAACAAACGTAAGCACTGCATTCAAACATGACTAAAAAGATCATTATGACGAACGCCCAAATACCGATCCAGCATCGAAATTCGAGGTAGTTGAGACCGTAATCTCTGAAATGAAAAATAAAGTTGAAATAAAAGGATAATAAAATTAAATTTAAAAAAAAATTACTGGCAAAATGTGTAGGTCACAGCTTCAAAGACTAACACAGGACCGGTCGTGTTTAAAATTGTAAGCGGTTGACCACTGAGTAATCCGTATAATATACCACTGATAAAACCAGACACCAACGATTCAATAACTGCCTAAAATATATAGCAAGAAATTCCTAAAACTTTGGTATTTACACAAAGTTAATATTGTTTTTACTATATTTCCATCAGTAGCCATGTCCAATAATCCACCAAAAGTAATGATGGGTGAGAGAGTGGCGAAAAAGAGAAATAAAATAGCAGCTATGCTTTGAACTGCCAAAGCATCTTTATAATCTGACCAATACCAAGGCAACTTCCGTTTTACGTCGTCGATCAAACCTCCGAATAATCTGTTGAAAAATTTAAATTAAATTTGAGTATAAACAAATTTAAAGTTTGTCTTTAGTTACCTTCCTGTTCTGACCAATCCCGTTTGTTGCCGAATGAGCTCAGCCTCTTCCTCCGAATCAACTTCGTCCTCGAACTTATCCGGGAACTTTCTGGTTTCCTGAGAAGGAATCGTATCGGGTGGCTCGATCCGAATTTTCGGATCCCACTCGCTCGGCGGAATCACCGTGACCGATTGGATCAGTTCGTCTAATCCCGTGATGAGGTCTTGTCGATTCCTTGCTTTGTACGCAATTTCCTGGAAAACCTCATCCGACAAAGCTGCTCCGAACGTTCTGCTGATGTCGCGGAAAGTGCCCAAGTGGCCTTTGGGTCCCAGAAGTAGAAGGACGAATCTCGTGGGTACGGGGACTTCGGCCAAGTCACTGAGTTGAACTCCGTGTTTGAGACGAACGAAAGTCACCAAAGGATTGTCTAAGAAATGGAGTTCTCCGATCAGAAGAATTGCCGCTTCCACGTCGTTTGGTATCTTCCGGCGTAACCTTTGATTTCCCTTGTAAAAAAATTAAAAAAAAAAATTAAATTTAAATTTTTTGATTTTGATTTTTTTCAATTTTTACCTTGAGTAAAAGTTGTCCACTTTTCTTCTCTTCGATATTCGTGATACTGAACGCCGGATGATTCAAATTCGGGTCGAATTTCGCAATTCCACAAACCTGAAACTTCTTCTTGTCCTTCTTGATACGTAACCGGTAACATTTATTACTCTCGTCATCCGAATCGTCGTCCGGAATTCGCTCTTCGTGCAGATGATGATGTTTCTTGAGCAGCAGGTTCTTCACCTTGCTCTTGAACTCCTTCAGCAATTGATTCGAATTGACCAAATGATCAACGATCACTTCCGAAAGCTCTTCCAAAGAATTTGCCCCGACATCCAACATGATGTCTCCATTTTTCAAGCAAGCACGCGTTTCAAAAACAGCGTGCAATGGCAAAGTAGCAACGTATGGTTTTGACCAACGTTTTCCACCCTGTTCCACATGTTCCTCGAATCGCAACCATCTTTAATTTGAAATTTGAAATTTATAAAAAAAAATTCGATTTATTTCGTAAATTCGGACTTCGGTACCTGGCCGTTTGCCTCCATTCGTAATCTCCGTGGTTAATCTGGAGTTCCTCCAACTCGCTGTACACCGGATGTCCTTCTTCGCCACCATCGTAACTCCTTATCATGGATATGCGTTCAGATAAGCTGAATTTTGCATCTGGCAAGTAAACAAAGATTAAAACAGAAATTGAATACAATTTTGAAATTTGAAAGTTTGGAATTCAAAATTGCTTATCTAAGTTGTGAGTTTTAAATGAAACTTAAAACGGGAGAAAGTGAATCAGTTCTACAGTTTTTACTAGGAAAAGTACCATTTTTTTCATCTGTAGCATTACACATATCAGGATCATTAACCTCTGCTATTTGCATTTTGTGCTTGTGATGGTGACGACTCCTGCGTCGTTGCGCCAAAAACTGCAGATATCCATTTTCCGAACGTTCTCGGTGTTCTAGTAATATTTTCACCGAATTAATTTCATCCCCAGATACACTTTGAAAGATTTTAAAAATTAAAAAAATATCCCAAAAATATTTTTTTTTAAATAATAAATAAAAAGGAGAAGAATAATCACTACGGTATTTGAAACTCTACCACGTGGGATCTTGATTGAGTCAATAAGTGAAATCGCATTAGATAAAACTTTTTTCATGTTATTGACCCAAATTAAACGGAAATTTTGCTATTTGTGGTGTTGTATAAAAATATTTATGGTAAATGTAAACAAAAATAGTACCATTGATGTCTTCATCTGAAAATTTCCTGTTGTTTGAATTTCCATTTATTCCTGGATCTTTGAGCAGATCTCCCAAATGACTTTCCATTTTCACTATAAAAAAAGTAAAAAATACAATGATAGTGACTGATTTCACTATGCACTTGAATGTTTAACCCATTATCCACTTTTTTAAAAAAAACTTACCTTGCCGAGTTTTTAGGCCAGAATGTCAAGTTCTGGGTGATTTGCTCGGTTTTAACTCTTTCGTGAGAGTTATTAGGTGCTAATTAACACATAAGTGATGTTCAAACACAATCTGGTTCAAACCTGATCGAAACAAACAATTTGACAACTGCCTTTCACTTTCTCCCGATTGCTTAATTCTAAGTTCAAATGTACTAATATTTGATATTTCACCCATTAAATCCCTACTTTAAGACCATTAATGTATATTTTTAATGACGAAATGTTACAAATATTTACGAAAAAATTGAAAAATAGAAATAACAGACAATAAACAGTTAAATATGTTAAGTAATTAATGGTAATACAACACAAAAAAAAATATTAATACATAAGGCATGGAGGAGTATACAGTATCAGCTTTTTTGCACGCGAGAACACTTAAATTAAATGCCGCTTGGGGTTGTTTGGGTTACAAATATAAAAATTCAACTCACGTACGTTTCGTACCATTTTCATTGTGCCAAATGATTAAATAAATGAAGCTGTTTTTAGCGACGTTTCTGATTTGACTGAGCAAAATTAGTTCAATGTATCTTATCACTGTGCTACCTTTGCTCGTTTGAACCTTATTCTCTGATGCAGGGGAAAGAATGGTATTGACAATAATTTTTTTTTTAATGTTGAATTTAATTTTTGGCGTTGAGTATAAGTGATAAAATATTAAAATAACGAAAAAGGAGAAATATTTGTAATGATTTAATGGAAATGTGTGAAAAATGGAGATCATTTTTGTCCGGATCAGTCGCTTCTTGCAGCTATTATTTCTCGGAGATATTCATCACGCACTGAGCACATGAACAGTTTTAATTTGTTTACATCTTCCGGTATGTTTTTCGCAGCTTGGGTTATACGACATCTTAGTCGGAATTGGGCGTTTTCTTCTGTTTGAACGATTGTCTCGTCGTTAATTGAATCCTGAAAAAAAAGAAAACAAAAATTACTACCGGAATTTTTCTCAATGGAAAGTTTTCATAAAAAAAAAATTAAGTGTAACCTTCTTTTCTTGTCTAATCAACGCAGAGATTCTTTTGGAATTTTCAATAACACTCGTTTGAAGAGTGGAAATTTCCGCAAGTTTGAGACCTACAAGAAAATTTGTTTAATTTCTTGTAAATTTAAACAACCTCAAAAATTCATTTCAACCGTAATTCCTGTATTGGTTAACTCCTTTACGCAACACGTGCGTATACTCCAGTCGAACCAAACTCCTATCGGCATTAGCAACTTGCTGAATCTCAAAATGGAAACTGAAAAATCGAAAAAAATTGCATCACCCGAGTTACAAAAATGACTAATTTCGCAACTACTTGCTAGCGAAAGGGTAAAACGACTCCAGTTGTGCTAATTCGTGGAAATGAGTAGCTATTACAGTGAAGGCCTTTACGAAGAAAAAGAATTGTATTAATAGACCTTCCTCGATGACGACTTTAAACACTCTTTACTTTAAGGGCTAGCAATTGCTCGCAAATTGCAAAACATAACCCGATTCCGTCTTCGATTGCAGTGCCACGGCCAAGTTCGTCCACTATCACGAGCGAGTTTTCGTTTGCGTTTTGCAAGATGTAATTCGCCTCGCGCATCTCCATCATGAATGTGGAAGCGTTGGTTTCGATGTCGTCGCTGCTTCCCATTCGCAGGAAAATGTGGTTTACGATTTTAAACGAGGCGTATTCGGCTGGTACGAACGCTCCGATCTGAGCCATGATTTGCAGCAAAGCCACTTGTTTTAAGTACGTCGTTTTGCCGCTCATATTGGGACCCGTAATGATGAGCAAACGAGTTTCGTCCGACATGTACTATTTAATTTTTTTTTAAAGAAAAAAGTCATTAAATTTCGATGTGATACATCTATTTTAACATTGTCGTGTTTGGCTTATGAGTACTGCCACCTACAGTTGAAATTTTGTACTCAAATTTTTTGTTTGAAATTATAATTTAAGCCATTAACACGACAATGTTTATTATTTATAGTTGACGTACGGTACTGTTGGCGACACTCGGTACCATTTTATCAAGAATGGGATGACGGCCATTTTTAATCGCTGTTGTATCGGTAAATTCGGGACGCACTAAAAAAAAATTTTTTATTTTGATTTATTTTATTTTGCATTTATTTTTCATTCACCGTAATCAGATAAAGTGCAAGAATACGCGAGAGACGACATGAAATCCAGCATTGCAACTGCGTCCGTTAATTTGTAGAGAATGGCAATGTCGTCTCGTATTTGTTCGAGAAGTTCGCTGACGACTCTGTGTAATTGCAAACGTTTTATTACGTAATTGGTTTTTGATGAGATTGCGCACTTACACGTTGCTCATCAAGTAGACCTCGCTCAATGATTCCCGAATGCGATCTAAATTGATGATAAATTCATGAGTAAGTGACCGATTTGATCGATAAAATGGAAATGTACTGCACTTACTATTCATTTTAATCTATAAAAAGAAAAAAAAATCATTATCGTTACATTTTATCATTACGAAGCTACAAATATAATTTTACCACATCTTCTGTAGTAAAAATCGCGCTGTTCTTGAATTTCGTTTTTTTGACAAAAAGAGCTGAAAGTTCCTTCAATTTTTCGTCGGCTTCAGCTCCGTAATTTGACATTTGAATAAAAAACCCACGAGTGTTGTTATACGCCACACGTAACGGCAAGTTGTATTTCTGCGCTAATTGATCCACAATTTCTACGAGTATTTAAAAAAAAATTTTTTTAATTAAAATTAAAAAAATTATAAATTTTTTTATAATACCTGACACATCGCTAATTCCTTCGCAGTAAATTTTTCTTGCAACATCGAGCAAACCTTTGACGTAAAAAATTAATCACAATTTTACACCTAAAAATTCCATTACCGTTAATGTTTGGCTTCACTGCGAAGCATTTCTGTGCTTTCATGCTCAAAACACCCTTTTGAAACTTCGTTTCTTCTTGGATCACTTCACGAATTTTATTTAAAATACCCTCGTATCGTGGATCATCTAAAATCTAAACAAAAAAAAATTAAAATTAATTTTTAAAATTACATTTATATTTACAATTTTGTAAGCAGAGAGCATCGGATCTGTAGAGTCCTTAAGAGAGTCTCGGAGTGGTTCTATGAGTTCCAAAGTGTGTTTCAAGCAAATGACGTTTGAGATCTTATTTTCGGCAGTTTTCACCGTTTCCTCTTTCGGTATTTGAATGCAGAGAGATAAGAGATGGTCGACGTCGAGAAATCTCTCGAGGACGGTTTGGATGTTGTGGAAGAGCACTTCATCTTCTGTGAGTTGTGTGATGCAATTCAACCGTGCTTCGATCGTCTCGACATCGCTCAACGGTTGGAGAATATTAGCTCTGAGCAATCGAGCGCCGCTAATTGTTTTCGTGTGATTCAAGACCCCGTATAGCGATTCCTTACTTTTCGGGTTTAGTAAATTAAGCGTCAGTTCGAGCAACCGCGCCGAGTGAGAATCTAGTAATTAAAAAAATTATTATAGATTTCAAAAATTAAGTTTTTGAATTTTGTAACCTATGAGACACGTGTTTTCACTTCCGGTAAACACGACTTTAAGAGAATGCGAGGCGAAAATGACGTTTTGAATGAATTCGATGTATTTTAAAAGAGCAGCTGCCGTTGCTAGGCAATAATATCTATTAAATAAATGCATTTTAGTTAAAGCGTGATTTGAGTTTTATTTCAATATACGGTACTTTGATGCAATTTCCAGTTCCACGCTCCTGAATTCCGGCACGCATAAATCCCTAACGTATTGCAGTCCCTTTGTTTCGTTAAAATATTTACGTTGCACTGAGGTAATGGTCATGCCTGGAAATTTGCTGCTCAATTGCCGGAAAAAAGTGCTCTTTGCTCCTATTTCACAATACGTATTCGGCAATATTATCTAAATGTAGAGAAAAATTTTATTTTTTTATTTTTATATACAGTATATATTGATATATTAAATTTTTACTTCGATTGGTGACAGAATTTGCAATTTGCTGAGGACTTTGACATAAGTCGTGGAGTCAGAGAATTGGGATAAAAGCAACTCTGGTTTCTTTAAATCGATTGCTGCTAATCCGATTTCCCCGCGCGCCATTCCACGACCCTCGACCAGAGCTACGATTGCAGATGGTTTATTGGAATTATTAGAACCGGGTGTTGCTGGTGTTTTAGTTCTAGATGTGCTTGGAGTGCAAGGATTAACTCGTTTTTGGTTTGGGGTTTTTGGGGTTTTGGGGGTTTTTGTGGATGAAGTGCCTGTGTTCCTAAAATAATATTATTTTTTAATTTTAAAAAGAAAACTTTTTTTATTTTTTTATTTTGTTTATTTTACGTTGATTTGGTGGTGCCGCCTACTGTTGATGAGTTTGATGTTGCATATTGGCGAAGTCGATTTAGTTTCGGTGTTTGTGGGTACCATCTCTCACTTGGAGTGCTAAACATCGATATATTATCGGTCATTGTTTTCGGAGTGATGTTTTGGAAGATTTCGTTGTCAGGTGTTTTGAAATTAGTTTCAAAATCTGTTGAGAAATTTTATAATTTTTATTTTCTTGTCACATACGGTACATAAAAGTGTAACTTACGATGCATGTATTTGGGTGTTGACATTTGCGGTGTTTTGGGGACTGAAATGTCAGACTTGGTGGTGCTAAAATGCAATTTAAAAACAGATAAGTACAGTAAGTGTTTTATTTTATGAGTGAAGTTATCGTTTACTTACTTCGCTCCATCATCGATCGAAACTTCTGTTTGAGGTGATGATCTGGGTGTTGAGAGATTCTTCAATCTCTTCAAATTCGGTGGTTTGATTTTGCTTTTGCTTGAACTGAATAATAATACCGTAAACAGAAAATACGTAATGTTTTCCCGAAAGTTATTTTTACCTGCTTGAATCAGTTGTATCTGAGTTTGGACGTTTTTGATTTGCTTTTCCATAACTTGTGCTTGGAATTGGATTTTCTGGTGTTTCAAACTCGGCCAAACCTGGCAAATTTTTATTTTAAAATCATCTTTGTGTTTTGTAACTTATTTTACTTACAAAAGTTTGACCTTGGTGGTTTAAAATAACTCGTAATATCTGTTTGTTTACTCATATTTGTCGTCTGCTCGTACCGACAACAAACCGAGGAAAGCGCCGTTATGAGGCAGCGCCATCTAGTGGTGAAAAATCAAATTAAATATCATTCTTCATTACCCGTATCATAAAAGGTGACAAATGAAGAATTTTCACACAATAATATTTCAAAAGTATCACTTTTATTTATTTGTCGAACTTTAACAGTATGTTACAAGAAAATGTGAGCAAAATTAACGAACTTTGAAACACCATTTAATTCATTTACGATCAACAAAAAAAAAAATTAAAAATCATGCATTCAATTCAAGTTCGCCCAAATTTTCCTCTAGTTCGTCTAAATCTTCATCATCTTCGGCAAATAAATCTTCATCGATTGGCACCTCCTCACTAGACAGAGGAGATGTTAGTGACACTCCATCCGATCCACCCGCTGCTTCGCCCAACTTATCCTCTGTTGACAATTTCAAGAATTAAAACAATTTTATCTCATAAAACTAACTCAAAACTCACCATCCGTGCGACTATTGCAATTAGCAATAAAAACCCTTTGTGTAGTAGTATTAGTATCGGACGATTGAGTCGCTTGAGCCCTAACGTTTTCAAGTATTACTTCATGGACTGGTGAATCATTCTAGATTAATCACAAAAAGATGTAGATATAATTTGAGATTAAAATTTTAAATGAATCTCATACATCGTTTTCCTGAGCATAAGTAGATGTATCAAAAGCAACTTCGTCTTCTTCGGTCTCGTCTTCAGCTGCCATTTCTGGTCTGAAAGTGAACATTTCTCTTCCGCTGAGACCAACACTCCGGCCTGCTTTGAACTCAGCTTTCTTTCTCGCTTCTTCCGAGATATTTGTTTCCGATTTTTCTTTCTGTTTTCTCTTCTTCCAAGCTAAAAATGTTTCTAGAGTCACTTTGGTCAAGCTGGAACCTAGGTTTATTCTCTGTAAATTATAAATACGAAAATGTTTAGAATTTCTGGAAATTATCTTTGAAAAATCACTAAAGTACCTCTTTTTCAACTAAATCTTCGATTGATATTTCCTCCGTTTTATCTTCTTTCTTTTTGTCTTTATTCAACATGAATCCGGGTGGCAATGCGTGCCTATAAATGCACTTCTCGCCATTAGGACATTCCCAGAACCAGCCGTATTTACTCTTCTCTAGTGCGTCGACGAAAAATTTGCAAATCTGTAATTTCCAACCAAAAGAAAAAAATTAATTTATGCTAAGTAAATTATTTAAAAAAAAAAATTACGATTTCAGTTTTGGGCATTTTCAAGTCGCTTTCAGCGTGTTTTTTCGCGATAACTTCCTTTAACTTTTCATCGTCCCAATTTTCCATGATATCTAAGCACAAAAGAGACTTGTAAGTAATTATATAACCATTTTTTAAGTAGTCAAATGTACCGTCATCCCGCATATCGCAATACACACTCCTCTTCTCGGCTTTTCTCTCTATATCAAGGTCATGAGAAAATTTACAACGATCGCCTTTTGCGCAGTGCCCTTGTTTGTAAAACACGCACAAAACAGACTTGGGATCAGCTCCTTTTTCCAGTTTTTGAGTTGCCACAGGTTTGAAAATCTGGTTCAACTCTAACGCTTCTTTTTTCTTATCATTTTTAGATGTTTGTGGTCCTTTCAGGTCTTCAAGCTACGAAATGAAAAGAAAATTTGATTAACTTTTGTTTGTTTTTAATAATGAAATGATCGATTACTTTTCTGGCACTCTGTTGCCCAAATTTCACTTGTTTTTCAACTTGTTGGATGAATTTCTGGGTTTTAGCACCTTTCTTGTTTTTCAGACCAAATGTTTTATCCTTGAAATAAAAAATAAAATCAAAATCTCTCATGTTAATAAGGAAAGCTGTTTATGCCATTAACCGGTGTTCGTGTCCGATTCATTTATTTCAAAAAGTAAAAATACCTCTATAATTTTCTCCTTCTTCTTTAGTTCCGTTTTTTTACTCGCACCCGAAGATTTTGCTTTCGGAGGCATTATTGCCTTTACAAATTACAGAAGCATCAAAAGGTTCTCCGCGAAATGTGGCAAGACGATCGTCGTAATGGCGGTATTTCCATGCAACTTCCTCTTCCGGTTGAAATATTTTTGACCTCAATTTATGTCATGCAACTCTTAATACGCGTTTTTAACAAGATTTTTTATTATCTTTTTTCAGTATACATTGAACTTACAAAAAATACATATTTTGACTTATTTTTCACAGGTGATAAACCGCAGGCCTTTTTGTGCGCACCACGACCTACGCTACATAAGAACCAAGGCCTTCATTTTGCACCGAAACCAGATCTAGGCTTGACAAAGAAGTAAGTCTTATAAAATCACTTAAAATTACATACAAAAACACATCTAGATTACATAAAAGATATAAAACGATTATTTATAAATCTGAATGAATTTATAAAACACAATAAGCTTTATTTTCAACATT
>JAQFZP010000156.1:0-53447 GCA_034695745.1 Geophilus truncorum | reverse complement strand
TTAGCCTGCTACAATAAAACTCGATGGAATTTTGAAAAATCGATTCATTGATCTTAAAAGATTATTTCGCAATAAATTATCTTTTACTGCCGCTTTATTTTCAGGATTTTTAAATAAATTATCTCACGGTTTAATAATTCTTTACAAAATAATTTTTTAAAGCAAAATGTACATCTTTTTTACACTTTGTTATTATTTTTTTTAAAGGCTCTATAGCATTGATATGCCTTAGCATTTACAGTTCAAAAATTCAAGATGAAGCCAAAGTGGGCAAAATAAAATCACCAAGTACAGTTAAAGAAAACAAGTAAACAACCTATAAAACTTCTTTTAGAAAACGTCTATTCGGCCAATAAAATCATGTCTCTGCCGTCGTGCTTTTCTTCTCAATTATTAGCTCTGGAGCCGAATACAAATGTCCTATGAGAACCTAGAAAATGATTTTCTCATTTTCATTTTAAAGTCAAATTGTCAAGTCATGAAATTGAGATGTATTTTCATTACCTGACGTTTAATCACATCTAAATTCTCCGAACCAAACTTCATCAGTTCCTCGATTTTCTTAGGATCATTTTCGTTCTGATTCTCTCGAAATGCATCCTTAATCCTCCTAACGGCATAATTCCTGTAAATAATGGATTAATTAAGATTACGAAATAGTGTAAAATAATTTCACACACTGACTAAAACCTAAAACTGAGTCATGTTATTAATTATGAATGAGTGTTCAATATAACAACAAACCGAAAATTGTAATTTTGAAATTTGTTTCCTTCTCGCATTAACTGCCGGTAAAGCCGCACGACTCCTTCCCTCGTGGCTGCCATCTTGTTACCTCAGAAAGAGTTTTCCATCTCTTATTGAGACACCATCTAGCGGTAGCGACTGTAGCTAAAAGTAAAATTAAAAGGTAGCGTCGTGTTTTCTCAAATTCTCACCAGATGTCGAGCGTTATCCGCAATGGTGGTCTGATTTTTGACTGTCCACAGTAAACAAAATACTTCAATACATAAGTATAACTTGCAACTATGTTTAGAAATATAAAATTAATAATTAACACATAACTTTTCAGCATGGAAATGGCAAAACAGTGTCTAAGAAAAAATAGATTTCTAGCGGTACTCTTAAAGCAGCATCCACGTTGCTATTGTCAACAAGCAGTGAAAACATCATCACCTGAAAAACCCGCAATCACCATCAACAAAACTAGTTACGAGAGTGACGAATGGACCAATGTAACACCAAAAATAATTTCATACGTCGGTCGGAATCTCTACTCCCAACCACATCATCCGCTCAAGTTGACCAAGCAGAAAATAATTGATTTTATTTACTCCAAATACCGGAATAACAGAGGAAACCCCATCTTCTCCATCCACGAAAACCTTTCGCCAGTTGTTTCGGCTGAGCAGAATTTCGATCAAATTCTCATCCCTAAAGATCACCCCAGTCGCAAGAAGAGCGACACTTACTATCTGAACTCGAAACAGGTGCTGAGAACTCAAACGAGTGCTCATCAACTTGAACTTATAAAAGCTGGACTAGATAATTTCTTGTGTATAGGCGATGTTTATAGAAAAGATGCCATCGACAGACACCACTTCCCTGTTTTCCATCAAGTTGAAGCTGTCAAATTATTCACGGAAAACGAAGTGAATTTTTGAATAATGTTTTTAAAATAATTTTTTAATCAATTAATTAATTTTCAGTTGTATTACGACAAGCAGAATCACGCTGGATTGAAACTTTTCGATGTAAATGGAACTCGAAGTCAAGAAAAGCAGGAAACTCACACGTTGGAGGCAGTTAAACTGGTAGAACATAGTCTGAAATCCTGTTTGCTCGAACTATCACAAAATATTTTTGGCAAAGGTGAGATGATGAAACCGGAATACCTGTAATTCATTAGTGTTAATTAATGTGAATTTTTTTTTAACTTTCAGATGTAAAATATCGCTGGATTGACACATATTTCCCTTTCACACACCCATCGTTCGAATTAGAGCTGAATTTAAATGATACGTGGATGGAAATGTTGGGATGCGGCATAATTGAGCAACAAATTTTAAAGAACGGTATTAAAGAATAAAAATAATTTAATTTTTAAAGATTTGCTTACATAATCAATCCACTTTTTCTTACATAGCTGGAGTCGAAAACAAAATCGGTTGGGCATTTGGTATAGGATTAGAGCGATTGGCCATGAAACTTTACGACATACCTGACATCCGCTTATTTTGGAGTAAAGATTCTGGTTTTCTAAGTCAGTTCCAAGTCTCTGATCCAGACGCGCCTATAAAATATAAAGTACTTTGAAACTCTTAAATCAATTTATTTTTGTTTTTTAGTTGAATCATTTTTATTTCAGCCTATAAGCATCTATTGCCAATGCACGAATGACATATCGTTTTGGATAACCGATAAATTCACCACTAACGATTTTTACGAGATTGTACGGCACATTGGAGGTGACTTGGTCGAGCAAGTCACAATTTTCGATCAATTTTTCCATCCAAAACACAAACGAGCGAGCCACAGTTACCGGATCGTCTATAGACACATGAACCGCAATGTGACGCAGAAAGAGGTTAATGTTTTACACGCAAAAATCGCTGAAGTTGCGAAGAGAGAATTTGGAGTGGAACTTCGATAAGTTTAGACGTGTTATGTTTATCCCAAAAATGCAAGTCAACAAACTCTTTACTGTATTTTTCTGTGATGTAATAAATGAGGAATTTGTTATTGCGTTAAATAAATAAGGACTTGTTTATCAGTGTTAAATTTGGAATTTGGCTCCAACACTAAGTAGGTAACGCCATCCAAGGTTGAATGAATTTGTGTAAATATACTTTCAAGTTTTCTTGATTGATGGTGTCGTTACGGGTACTTCCAACTTCCGTTTTTGCTCACATTGCGATATTTGACAAGTTCACAATACAGAAATTCTTAAAAGTGAAATGTACCTTAAAGAAAAAATTAACTAATTCTATTTTAATCTTTACAACTGACTAAAACCACGTAATAAATTTTTCTAAACTGTTCTTTGCCCTTTAGAAGACACGCGCTCAAGTTCTAATTATACACCGGCACCTTTCATCTATACATCCGCTATGTGGCCAAGATGTCGCCAAGTACTCAAGTCTCGATTAGAAAATTACGTTCTTATCGCGGTTTTCACGTAATTAATTTTTTTCGTGAAAATAAAGTGATCCCCTTGAGATTGGCTTTGCTGCCGATATGGTTTAAATAACAATTTTTTTTTTTTTTTAAATTAAAAAGTTGTATTACTCCGGAACAATTCGCAGAAGACATTTTTCATGCTTATATAATGAATTACATTACATTTGAACTTTTAATTTAAAATTGAAATTTTAACAATACTATTTTTTTTTTCAAATTTGCATTATTCACTTTTTAAATTAAATTCAAGATTTTTATCTGTTATTAGATTTCTATACCTATTTATGTTTTATCGATTCTCCTCACAATCCAATTCATGCCAAAGAGAAAAATATTCTTACATAACGAGCTCACAGCTGAAAACAGCAGAGTCACGGTCAATAGAAAAAAATAAAAATGTAAAGGGGAAAAAAGTAATAAATTATCATCTGCTTTAGGAATTCCGGATTATACACATTACGTATCAATTTAAAATTTACGCCAAAAACTCTCAACTTTTTCCTTGATGAATGCATTTGACACACGTTGCTTAGCAACAGGTTTGGCATCAACGCCGTCATGCGCAATCTTTGGAAGTCGGAGCGCCATGACAGGGATAGATGTAGAGGGTAAGTGGCGTGTATCTTGGTTAGTGCCTTGTGTGATGGGCTCATTGCCGGGTCTAATGAGCTGCAAATCGCGTGCGGAAGCGTTCGCCCGTAACCTTCAGAGCAAGCTTCGATCGCTAGGCGGATTAATACCCGATGACAAAACCAATGGCAACGGAGCGGAGCCGGTACCCTCCGTCGGAATTAATACTCATCTCAAGAAGAGGCACGAGCCTGAGCCCATTCGTGACGAAGAAGAACTCTATTACGATTTTGATTTGGCAAGCAGTTCCGGCTCGCCCTCGTCTCCCGAAACGTCCTCGCAAGCACTGCACGGCGCTCCCGTCACGCAACCCTTTCCGGCCAGAATGAAGGATAATTTCCCGCTTAATGACATTACTAGAGGTCACTCAGTATTCACGACGTCGCCCACAGAGACGGAAGCAAACGTGACAACAAACTCAACAAGTGAGGATCTAGATAGCGCGTGTTACGCAGGTAGTGAGCACGAAACCGACGTCCTTGAACAAGGTCAGGCTAATTACGGCGACAGAGATTCGAAAGAGGATGACAAATGCACGTCGACAAGCAATTTCGTCACTTTATCAATCACGGCTATAAATTTGGACGACGATGATGAGCACCCGGACGAACCAATTGACGGCCAACAGTCAACGGCCCTAGACGACAACAATATTGAGGAGGATATAAAAAGTGAAGAGTTGGCGTCGCCCGTTTGGGGCTCGCTCAAATTGATCGACCGGTTCCAGGTGAGGAAAGAAAAGAACAAAGACGAATCGCAGCCAGAGGAAGAGGAAGACGAAACTTGCAACGACGTCACGGCACAAGCCGAGATGCCAGAAATAGCTATCGATACATCACCGAAAGAAACGAGGAAGAATTACTTTTTTAGCGATGAGGTGGACGAAGACACGACAGAAAACGTGCGACCTACACGCATATACCGAAGTTCCTCTTTAAAAACTGGAAAGACACCACCCGGGACGCCGGGGAGAAAAAAGATAGTTAGATTCGCAGACGTTTTGGGTCTGGATTTGGAAGACATCAAACACGTATGTTTGGACGATTTACCCACAGTGCCTAAGTCAGCTTACAGTGATCTGGACGAGTCGGCAGTGAAGCAACCCACCCAAACTCCCTTCATGGCCACCGTCTGTAGTAAACCGAAGATGAGCCTCGTGGCCATGTTCTCTCAACCGTATACGTCAACCTCGTTCTTGGAACGGGTCCGAACCCAGAAAGTGTGTCTGGAGACGGCGATCGCGACCGAAGACGGCATCAAGGGTCAAGTACGAGTTATGAACTTGGATTTCAACAAGAAGGTGTTTGTTCGTTATACAATCAATGAGTGGCGTAGTTTCGTAGAACTCGAGACGAATTACTTGGTCGGATCCAACGACGGGTTGACAGATCGTTTTTCATTCGTCATTTTCGGTGGCGACAAATTGAACCTCGGCCAAAGAATTATTTTCTGCATCCGTTATGTGACTTTGGGGCAGGAGTTCTGGGATAATAACGGTGGACAGAACTACCAGTTCCAGTCCATCGAAGATTGCCCGGCCCAGTCCCTAAATATGCTTTGTTTCGATAATGATCATACTAGTTTTTTATTCTAAGAATATCAATCGACCCACGTCGCAACTCGCAATACAGGGTTTTTATTTTTATCAATGACGTAATGTGATCCGAATTTTTTTTTTTTTTGTGTGTAAAGGTTAAATATTTTTGTGAGCGGTTTGTAAAAAGACGAAATTAGCAGAATAGAAAAAACATGTAAGTTTTTAGGTAGTTATGTAATCTGTAATTGCTTTAATTATCTTTGTGTTTTGCAGATCTGCTGCCTTAGAACTTCCCAAGGGGATGCAATTATGAATATCATGCTAATGGATTCGATATCGTTCGTGTTTGTGTGTTTGCATGTGTATGTGTGTTTTATATGCTTTCTAACTGATAACGTGTTAAAAATGTATAAATTGTAATTTTTCTCGCGGTTTTAGACTGGTTTTATTTTTGTATGTTTTCCCAGGGGAGGTTCTTGAACCGTTTGGTGATAAAAGAATATTGTCAACATTGCATTTGTATTTTTAAGTGTTTAATTCTGGTCTTTAGTGCAAGTCTGGATACTTGCCATATCTTACTTTATTTTTACCACGACAACCAATCTCGTTTGAAATATTTTTTAGATTATTCATCCGCTTTGTTGTTTTATACGTTTAAACTCACTACTTTATTAAACATACCACGATAGTATTTTTGTATAAATTATTTTCATTTTTAGTTTTTTCTACTCAATTTTGTAGATATATATAGGTTAGCCTAGTGATCTAGTCTTCTCAGGTATTACATGTTGCGCCCTCTATTGCTGTTGAATGAAAGTTAGGATATACAGTTTAAAAAGAGATGGGGAAAAATATTTTTGATGGTGAATTCTATACTGTACAATTATTTCAAGTGTATATTTAGACTCCTATATTTTGTAAAAATAGAATTATAGTTTCTACGTATATAGTTGATGATAAATATAGAGATTATATGCGCAAATTAAATATTTTTTAGTGTTTTGTGGAAGGAAAGAGTTTTACAACAATTTCGCGTGTTTGAAGTTGTTTATTACAATTGTTTGTAAATTTAGTATTAAAAAAACGTCCATAAGAAACTTTTGTGTGAAGTTTTTCAACATAAAATTGATCATATTTTTCCTCGTACTTTGTAAATTAGGTTAACTAAAAGGAGTGTTCAAGATTTTTTTTATGATAATGCTCAAAGGTGAGTAACAAAAATTAATTCTTGAATAAAATTAAACGTTTATCTTTTCCCTTCAGAATTTCAAAAAGGGTGAGTGAACGGCCCTCAAATTTACCATTAACCCAGTTGGACGACCACTGACATTGAACTTGAAAAATGTTTATTAGTTTAAATAAATCCAGAAGTAAACGCTCATAATTTGAAACCGATACTTAAGACAACTATGAAGGTAAAAAAAAATTGTCTACGATCGCTTAATTTAGGTCTATCTTGAATCGCGGACTGAATAAATTAACAAAACTGGAATGGGGGAAAAAAATCCACAAGATCTAGAAATCGAGCCTCATCTTCAATTAAAAAGTGGAAATTAATCAATTTAAAAAAAAAGTACAAACAGTTTTACTTAGCAAATAATAAAAATCCATCTAAAATTAGCATTTCGTGAGTTCTAGTAACTTGGACAGTACAAACCACGCCTGTGACCCCATTTTCACGTTAAACATCAATCTCCTTCTTTTAAAGACATGTCCATATAGCTTTTAAACACCAATCTCTAAATAAAAGTTGAAAAAATAGAAAAGAAAGATAAAAGAAAAAAGAAAGAACTTTTCCGCGTATGTGCCACAAGATCATTGAATTTCAACGATGACGTGTATTAAATGTGAAGCTGAATCCAAATATGGTTGAACATAGGCTAAAAGGTAATTATATGAAAACAATGGCAAAACGTCGTAATTGGGATTTTTGTGGAAGGAGAGAGAATTTTCACGCGTGAGCGGTCAACTGGGGTAGTAGAATCGAGTGTAAACTTCACAGTTTTCTTAAGATCGCAAGACAAGGGCGTTTCCTCACTCACTATTTACTCGGAACACAAATGCTTTAATTCACTTCCTGGTAATAATTGAACATTAAAACTGCCTTTTCTACTTTAAGTGCTGAAAGAGAAACTGTAAAACGTGGGAATTTTTTTTAACCGTCTTAATAAAAAAGAAAATCTTGACTTTGTATTTGAAATTTCCAGTTTCACAAATTGTCTGTTTTTATTTGTTAGAAAAAAGAAAAGAAAGTGCTTTGACCCCTTTTCATAAGATCACATACCCACACCCTCTGTGGATACTTTTTAAAGAGACGATTACATTAATTTCATGATCTGAAATGATTGTTCCATACGTACATTTCAATTAAAAATTCCGACCTAGATTCATATTAAACCATTCCTTCACAGTAACGTTCACGTACTCGTGATTGCCCGTCACATTACATATTGCATATTTGCACATACTCTTTTTTTTAGTACCCCATAAATTTCTTTGACGAGAGTTTAATTAACCGAAAAAACTTGTATCACCAACAAACATTTGTGAGATTAAAATTTAATAAGAAGAAAAAAAGGTATTTGTTCCACATTCACCATTTGATAATTATGATCCCAATTTTTCTTTGCAGAATTAGAATTACAAAATGTTATTAATTATTATAAAATGAGCCTTCAGCAAACACATTACACAAATTAGAGGGTCAGTAACTTTTTAAGGATTAAAACTATCAACAATATTGCTCTCGCATATTGCACACTTCAAGTTGTATGTCTATTTACATAGCCGCTTGGCAAAAGGCTAAAGCCCTAACACAGATTCTAAGTCGGAAAGCACTCGAAAAAGAGCAAAGACATAAAAAAAAAATTAAAAATTAAATTAGGCTTCTGGACTTCCCCGTTTAACAAGATAATAAAAATAAAAAATTTTTAGATTCAAAAGCGTCCGCTGAAAGTCCTCTGCAAGAGAGTTAAAGTTATCCTGTGTATGTATTTATTCCGAGAAAAATCTTCGTTTGACTTCATCTAGCCAAATAATTAAGAAAACGTGCGTATGTAAATTAGTTCAAAAGGGGAGCCAACGTGAGGATAAATTAAATTTTTTTTTTTAATGAGTTTTACTTTGCATGCTGAAAATAACGTATTAGAATGTATAAATATTGCAAACATGATTCCATTTCCCTCAATTCCGAGATAACAAATGTAAAGTTCTAGTTTAAACAAGAGTCCAATTATCTTTCTGCACAAAGACAATGAAACCACCTACAAACCGTGAACTTCTCGAGGCAATAATTTGCCACTGACAAAACAAAAAAATGCCGTAATTTATTGCATTCTAAATAAATGCCTATAATAAAAAAATAATAATAATATTGCCCTGCAAATTTACTGCCCCATTAAAAATACCTCAAACCTCATTTTTCCTACAAACAAAACTAAAAAGGAAAAAAAAGAGAAAAAACTCACTTTTTATTATCTATTATGTAAGTATTCCAGGAAAAAAGAATTAAAGAAACAAAAAAAAAATCACACATTAAAAACAAAAATTCATTTACCCCCATTAATTTTTAAAAAATATAGAGGAAAAGTCGTAAATGCAAAATTATGATGTAACTCCCATAATGAGAAACAAAAAGTTCAGTTCATTTTTTTCTTTAAACATTAAGCTAGAAAAGTAGAAATTAGCATAGAAAAAGACAAGTCTTGGCGCATAACTCACGCGAGAAATCCATCAAAAAACATTCAGAACAACTGGTTACGACACATGTCGTGTGTTCCTAATAAGTTGCAAAGACCCCACCCACACTACGACACAGGTACACACTTTCTCAGTGGACTGAATACGAAGGTGAAAGAGGGGAACGCGGGGTGGGGCAGGGTGAGCTGAGAGAGAAAATGAATTCAGGGCAAATGAGTGAGCTGATCCGTGGAGTATGTGGCACAGTCCCGCTTCTACTTTCTCTTTTCCACACCCTTGAGAAAAAGACGAAGTTAAAAAAGAAAAAAGTATCTTATCGCGAAACTCGAGTATGTAAGTGGTGTAAAAAATGCTTGTTTCATAACCCTGACGCAATAAAAATAAGTCGCCCCGAGTCAAAGTTGATTAATGAAAAATAGCGGGCATTTTCAGCCTAAATATAATAGAGGTCGACAACTATATGTGGTATAGTGGACTTTTTCTTACTACAATGGAATTGAGGCTCATGATCCGTGCTAATGCATTGTGGGTAGTAGCCATTGCACACTTTGGTGAAAGGTTACCAGGGTCAGGCTTTTGTTCAGTGATTAAGAACCCACGCAAAAAATAAAAATAAAAAGGGAAAAAATTCTATTGTGTGTTTTTCCAAACTTGATATTAAGGTCAACCATCATTCACACACCAATTTTTGCTCTCTTTTCTGTGTTTTTAATGTTTTGATCCCTCAAGTTTCCCCATGTGTCTTATGATGGTATTATTAATAATTGCAATTATTGCAAAGTTTAAACACCTGAAATACCTTTGCAATTATGGAGTAATAAAACAGCGTGTTAATTTTTAAAAATAATGTCACCTCATATCTTTATCTCCTTTATAGCGTTAAGCGTAACAAAATAACTTTTTTTTTTAAATATTTCACTTCCCTTATTTTACTTCCCTTACTTAAAAAAAAAAAAAAAAAAAAAAAGATTAAGATATAAAAACATTGGGGGAAAAAAAGAAATGATCCAGTTCAATATGTTATAACTGGGTTCTTCAGAGATTTTCTTTAATAAAGTATGAGGAAGGAAAATTCCTTCATGAAAAAAAAAATTAATGTTTTAATATGGCATGGAAAAATTACTGAGATTGAACTTGTCAATAATAGATTTATTAATTAATTTTTATTTTGGGGTAACTACATATCTTAAAACTAGATTAGGGTTGCCATAATTACTAGACAAATTGCTAAATTCTCAAGGAAATGCCAAAAGTGTGAAATTTTTAATCCATATTGAATAAGGCCAGTTTAAATGATACGTAATTAAAATGTTGCAAATTGTAAAATAATAAAAAAAAATAAAAAAAAAATCTTGCAGCTTGCACATCTCTTTCATGATGTGATGGCAAAGAGTTCAGTCACTTTACTTGACATATTCCAGATTAATATCAACATTTTCACCTCATTGCAATGCACAGTTAAATCCCTTTAAATAAACCCATTTATTTGCATGTTCGAACAAGAACATTAAAAATTGGTAAAAAAAAAAAAAAATCAGATTTAGAAATTGGTCTAATTTATACTGACAACTCCTGATAATGTTACGCGGGCTTTGGGTGTGCCGAGTCTAAACCCGTCATATGCAAATGGCCTAAGGAACAAGTGTCGAATTTTGTCTTCACGTAAGAGACGAGTTGAGAAGCCATGTGCGTTCCCTGCCCACCTGTTAGCGCGCGCAGATTGGTCGCAAGCCAGGAAAAAGGCGAGCAACGCAACCAAAGGGAGTTTTCCCGGGGATTGAGGTCAATTCCGCAATGAGATGGGCCGAGACCCAGGTATATAAGCTGGTGAAAGTGGTCAACGAGCCACAACCAAACATTCTTCAACACAAGAAACACGATGAACAAAATCGCGGTAAGTGCACATTGGTTTATAGGAACTTCACTGCATAGCTCGCTTTGCGTTTTGTGGTTTTTAAAAGAAATTGTTATTTCTTTAGGCTCTATCTTTGCTGGCCCTTCTCAGCGTTGCCTTTGCTGTAGAAGATGCTAAGCAAGAATCTGCAGTTCCCGTTGCCGTAGCCGCACCTGCTGAAGAAACGGCAGTCGCTCAGGACAAGTCAGGTCACGACTCTTACGGACACGACGACTACAAACCAGCAGTTTACGCACATGGTTATGGACACAGTTACAGCTACAAACCAAGTTACGGCCATGATTACAAACCAAGCTACAAACCCAGCCATGGCTACGAACACAAGCCCAGCTACGGTTACGAACACAAGCCCAGCTACGGCTACGAACACAAGCCCAGCTACGGCTACGAACACAAGCCCAGCTACGGCTACGAGCACAAGCCCAGCTACGGCCACGGCTACGGCCACGGCTACAAATCCAGCTACAAACCTAGTTACGGACATGGTGGCTACGACCACAAGCCAAGCTACGGACATGGCGGTTACGACCACAAGCCAAGCTACGGACATGGCGGTTACGACCACAAGCCAAGCTACGGTCATGGTGGTTACGACCACAAGCCAAGCTATGGTCAGGGCTACACTTACACTTACTACGAACAGAAGCCCAGCTATGGATACGATTACAAACCCAGCTACAAGCCCAGTTACGGACACGAAGAGTACAAGCCAAGCTACAAGCCAAGCTACAAGCCCAGTTATGGTCATGATGAATACAAACCAAGCTACAAGCCAAGCTACGGTCACGATGAACATAAACAAAGCTACAAGCCAAGCTACGGTCACGATGAATACAAACCGAGTTACAAACCCAGCTACGGACATGATGAGTACAAACCGAGTTACGGACATGATGAATACAAACCAACATACCACGGCCACAGCTACATGTACGAATACAAGCCAGAATACAAACCAAGCTACAAACCCAGTTACGGACATCATGAATATTAAAAACATGTTAGGTAAAAATGGTAAATTATCATTTAATTTATTCATTTGTGAATTATGAATGCATATGTCATTTTTTTTCTTTTTTAGGTGTTAGTGCTCACAGTCATCCAGCTGCCCCATTTTTTTTATAAATATGTATTGCCTTAATTTATTAAATTACTTCGTGTAGTTTTGTAATTTAAAATGAAAAAATAAAATAAAAATGGTCATCAAAGATTTAAAAAATTGTTGTAATTTTATACATGGTTACCGTTGAGAAACTGTTAAAAGAGAACAAACAGAGAAGGTTTAAACTACAAGACGCAGATAAATAGTTAGATCTATAGATAAGGTTGAGCCTTAAGCCAGAGTTGCGCAATCAATGAATACATGAATAATCATTCGGTAATGATTTCAAGTCAAAGACCCGAGTATATATATCGCCATGTCATGTATAGGTCAAGAATCTTCGTGAATAAAAAACACTAATTTTTTTAAACTAATGTTTTGATAGCAACAGGATGGAATTGGAAATACAATTATTTTAGAGAAAAGATCTGCATTCAAGCGTGTTCGCAAACGTAACTTTCTATAAAGAATAAAAGTGAATGCTTTCTTTTTTGATTACCGCTGTAAGAACGTAATACAATAACTAATTTAATTGATTCGCTTTCTCCTTCATTTGAAAAAGGTAATCATGAGACAGCATTTTCCCATGAACTCTTGTTGAATGATCTCAATAAATCATTTTTGCCTTTTTTATGTGTGGGAATTCAAAAACTTGTCTTCAAATAAGTAAAGAAGAAAGAAAATGAGAAAAAAAATTTCTTCGCAGTAATTTAAATTTGGCGCGTTATTCGATTAAACTTGCATCTTAAGAGTGTGCAGAGAACTCTAGCGGATCAAAAAGTAAATGCAAAAGTTCTCGTGTTTCACACAAATGGCGCACAGAGTTGTAATAAGAACGAGAGCGAGAAGCAAGAAATGTGTAAGTTCGACATTTTCCCACCTATGGCGCCACTTATCAGTATAGATTCCTTTTTTTTTTTTTTTTTTTAAATTATTAATTTAAAGTATTTTTTCGGTCAGTGAGTCATAACAGTTTACGAGGGCAATAGCGTAATGTTTCTTGCCATTTTAGTTATGGTAGAAGTTAGCTTTTATGGTAGCAGTTAATACTTTCTCATAAGGTATTACTATTATCTTCTCAATTGGGCATATGATGTCATTGCTAGTTACATATATTTGCGGTTACATTCACCCAAGAGTTGAATGAAAGGTCTGTATTAGTTTACAATTTACATCCATCAAGTAAAACACTATATTCAATCAAAAATAGTCGACTTGGACTTGAAAAATACGAACAGATCGAAATTTGTATTTAAATAAATTTCAATAAAGAATGTGATGTTGAAAACCGATATACTATTCAAGCGGTGATGTAAATAACTGCACAAATTTCTAAAATGCTGTGTCTTAAGTAACGAAAGACATTTACCACACTTATACGTACCGTAATAAAATTTTCTGCACAAAAATTCAGGTTAGAAACTCAGATTTGCATGATCTCTTTACACCAAACTCATGGTTCAACATCACACATAAATTACCACATGAGCATGCTCAGAACGCACTAATTATTCTCAAGGAAGCAAATTGTTGATATTCCCAATTTAAGTGATTTGAAACGTATTCACACGCTTATTATAATTACTTTAGGAAAGAAACAGAGGTATATAAATGGAGTATATAATTTGATATACCATGCATCCAAAAAGTGATTACCATATTTCAAAAAATCAGTAATACAAAGTCACTTTTTACAATTGATTGCAAGCTTTTCTAATTAATTTAAACATTTAAATATATACCATAAAGATAAAATTAATCACTCAATCGAGTACCATAACAGATTTTGATTAAAAAGAAACTCATTCATTTATAATCTACAGAAAATATATTATTTAATCCTATTTTTTCAATTTTCCCTTAATTTATCTCCAAACTTACTTTATTCCCCCTTTTTAATCTTTTTATTAGACTATCCCTATTTGTACTTCTCCTTACCCAACTCTAAATGTAAATCTTTTAAAAATGTTTATCTTGCATTATTTTAATTTAACACATCAAACAAGTGTCATTACAGCATTTCATAATCATTTTTTTCGTTTATTTTAATTTTGCCATTTTATATTTTTTCCTATCAGTGCTATCACAACAATTTGCATGCAAACAAAAATAAAAATAATTAATAAAATAAAACTTTTTATTTAATTGAGTAAATTTTTTTTGTTATATTCAACATCGAAATCTGAATCTCAAAATAAGACATAAAAAAAGTGTAAATCTTGATTTAACCCATTGTAAGGTTCATTCACACAAGTAGAAGTACCATAATAAATAAACCCACCTAATGTTAATTTTAAAATACTAGGGAGCAATAATAAGGAGCAAGTTAGTAAAAATAAGAGAGGCAATTAATAAAAATAAAAGTCAGTTTATTTTTAGGAAGAAAATTAGTCAAAAAGGGGAAAAAATAATTACTATAACCATAATATATAAAATGTACGAATTAATTTTTTGAAAATTTTTTTCACTAAAATTACACCTGTAAAGTGCCCTTAGAGATAAAACTCTTGAGTGTAAAACTTTTTGATGTAATTTCCAAAAAATTAATTATGAATAATCACCAACACAATACACACTCTCTTAATATAAAATACATGTTATAATTTACTGTAATATATCTCTTGATTTGGGTGGATAAAAAAATTGCAATGCCAAGTTCATACTCGCAACCACTGAGACGTGTCCACTACACATCCTCTGGCTATTCTGGGCTCTCCAGTCCACTTTTGTTTAATTTAGGTTACACGAATGTTCTTTCACCAGCTATCATTTTACTTTCCTCAAACATTTCGATTTAATTATACGTTTGAAACAAACCATGACAAATTTCTAAATTTCTTCAGAAGATTAATATAAAAAAACATTTTGTGAATTCTAAGTTAATACTCAGAAAATATTTTATAAACAAAATATTCCCTTCAAATCAAATAAGATGATTATGTTAATGATTTACATTCGGTAACTTCAAAAACTCATGTAAACAACATCATTATTCATTCATTTCAAGTCAATCTTAACATTTCCTATTCAAACCTCCCGACCTCGTAAGTTGTTTGACCTCTTAAAGCCAGTGTGTTTCACACGTTATTGAATTGTTCTTATAAGAAAACTTGGTAAAAACAATCTGACAACCTTCAAAGCAGAAAATAATGATCATTTGTTACGAAACTATTTAAAGGAATCCTTTATTAATAAGGTCAAAAAACTGTCCAGTCGTATCGTAACACTTATTGCTTTTCTCTTTACCGCGCTTCATAAAAAATGATTCTTTCACGGAAATTCACTTATTTTAATTAATACTTATACATAACGATAAATATAAGTGTATTTACAATTTCCTTGTAATAAAAGGTTTGGTTTTCTCGTGGTGTTCAATTGGTTATGATAACATACATTACACCTAAAAATCGTGCTTTAAACAACCTATCACCTTAAATTACCCTTAACATAGTAAAACACGTAGGGTGACTATTCATCTCACTTAATTATTACGTGTTACCTATTACAGCAAAGGCATAGGGCACTACCCTTTTTTAACGACCCAGTTTCCGGCGACCATGACACCTAACATAATATATTCACAAGTTCAATGGCTGAATACACGTGCAGTTGCAGACAGACAATGCAGGAAATTTGATTCCTCGTTTAAAACAGCCACAAATCATGTTTAGCATTCGTAAGCAGTACTTGTTTGGCTACCTATGAGTAATATAATAAAAGTTCAATATTATCAAACAAAAGAATTTGAAATCACCAAATATCATTTGTTCGAGTTCATGCTGTTGATTTTATATGAACAATTTATTAAAACAAATCCCTAAATTGCTGTAAATTATGGCCTTGGATAACAAACCGCATTCTTATGTCATATCATTTTGATTGATGTACCAGTACAAGTATTACTGCTTTTGAAAATTACTTCTCTCACCGCACTGTAAAATAAAAGTGTAACATTTACAAATTTAATTTAATTTTCTCCGTCATTCAACCGCTGAAATTTAAGTGTTTATTTATGGTTCGATTCCTCTCGTTTAAACGAATCGAACCGTGAATAAATAACTTCAAATTTGGCTGACCGAAATATTTATATTGAAAGTTTAGCTGCTCAATTTCACACTGATATTAAACTCATTTGCATCTCTATCTAAACTTTAATAATCTTGTATTACCTGTTAACAAATTTATTCAAAACACACATCATCTTAACTGTTAAATAGATGTTACAAATGTGATGACCTGTTGTGAGTTTTATCACGTAATTAGGTTTAAAAATCAATGATACAAGTAAGATAAATTCGCGAAACTTATCACGCGGAAAGACAATGCGACCAGATCTAAAACAAAGGGAAACAAAACGCAAGACATTGAAAAACTAGGTCTAACTAAATGCAATATCAGCATTGCAAAGAATGAAGAAAAAATAAATAAAAAGTAAGACAATCTCTTCAAAGTGCAATAAACTGAACACAGTACAAAATGAGCGATTGTATTTTATGTGTGCCATTGGCAAAGGGATCCACCAAAAATGTTCTACTGAACTTAACTTGTACCGGTGTAACAAGATAAAGAATTTGAAGGTGCCATCACTTGACCAACAACCAGTTCGTTGCCTTTTGCACGACAAAAGGAAAGAAACAGGAAAAAATATTTTTATTAAAGAGGCTACTAGAAAAATGTAAACTCATTAACCCTTTCATTTAGTCAGCACCATCCTTCGCATTAAATCTTCCCATAATTCACGACTCTTTTACAAATTCCTCTTGTTCCTCATGTTCAGGGTTATTATCTGATGATATTGTCTTCTGACCATGGCAATGACCTGATGATGTGAAACTCGAGAAACTTGAATGGTCACTTTTTACAGTGGCCAGAAGGTGAAAAGTAGTAACGGAAAAAGTCAAGTAACCTAAATGTGATTCTCTTGACCTTCTTCTCACAAATTTTCTTTCCCTATGTGACTGATCTCGAGGGAGAGAATCTAAAAAAAAAAAAATTTGGAGAATAAAAAATTGTGTTGAATGCTGACTTAAAAAAAAAAAATAGTTCAGTAAAAAAATATTTAGCTAAAAAAAAAAAATGTTTAAAAAAAGTAAAACTGAACTGCTATTGACATGTGATTACGAGTAAAACTTTTCTCCTTTTAAACATTGTTTGTGAGGTGCGTGAACAGAAACAAGGACAAGTAAATGTGGGGGTGGCTGCGTGGCTTCGTTTGTAAAGATGCTGTGGAGTCTGTAAAAAAGGTCATTCAATTGTGGAGTTCGAAGGGGAAACCTTGAACCTGAGATAAAGTGGGTCGAATGGGAGCATCCTTTAGTTTGGCGCATGCTCATTTTAAAACCCAAACACTGCACCTGTGTTCTCGTGAATATAAAAGGAGGAGAATAGCGCTAAGTGTAGCAGAACATATCCAGGCTTAACGGATTTCAGTAGTAGCCAAAGCATTCTGCAATGAAGGAGCTTTGGGTAAGTGAATTTGTGATTATCAGATAATAATTTTACATCGTAAAATCAGAATTATATTTAAAGATAATAACTATAATTGATTCATAATGTTAAATATTATTTGATAAATTTACACTTTACGCTATATTATAATTTCATATTAATGAACGAATTAGAAATAAAAATGAGCAAAGTTAATATATAGTACGTAATTCCTTTGGGAAAAAATTAATGTTTGTTTAATAAGTTTAAAGAGTTTTAATTTAGAGTGGATTTTAATTATTTTTATTTATTTAATATGTAGATTTTAGTCGCGCTAATCCTCGTGGCGGATCTTCTTGAAGTAACCGCCATGGGAGGTGGTGGCTATGGAATGATGAGTGGAGGTGGAGGTGGAGGTTATGGAGGAGGCGGTGGAGGTGGATATCCAAAACCGTACGATGATGACGATGACGAGAAGAAAAAGAAGAAGAAAAAGAAAAAGAAGAAGAAGAAGCACATTCATTACCATTACGTTTACAAATATGAACAACCGTCTTATGGAGGCGGTGGATACGGAGATGGAGGCGGAGGCGGTGGATATGGAGGTGGAGGTGGAAACGGAGGGGGAGGTGGTGGATACGGCGGCGGCGGCGGCGGTTATGGAGGCGGTGGAGGCGGAAATGGAGGAGGTGGATACGGGGGAATGAGCGGCGGCGGCGGTTATGGCGGCGGTGGAGGCGGAAATGGAGGAGGTGGATACGGGGGAATGAGTGGAGGCGGAGGATATGGGGGTGGAGGCGGAGGATATGGAAGCGGAGGTGGAGGATATGGAGGCGGAGGCGGAGGCGGTGGAGGAGGAGGAGGAGGCGGCGGACACGGAAAACCAATCGTAACTTTAGGCATTTATCCAGTACCTGGAGGAGGAGGAGGAGGAGGAGAGGGAGGAGGATATGGCAGCAGCGGTGGTGGTGGTTACGGAGGTGGCGGTGGAGGAGGATATGATGGACGCGCAATGGCTAGTTTATTGAGTGGAATGATGGCAAGTTACGCAAGCAGCAGTGGTGGCGGTGGATACGGAGGCGGCGGCAGCGGGGGCGGTGGATACGGAGGCGGTGGCAGCGGAGGCGGCGGATCGGGTGGTGGAGGTTCAACTATCATTATCACTACAGGAGGTGGAAAAAATGGAGGTGGCGGCGGCGGCGGATATGGAGGAGGCAGTATCGGAGGTGGTAGCGGAGGATATGGAGGCGGTAGCATCGGAGGTGGCGGCGGAGGATACGGAGGCGGTGGCGGTGGCGGAGGAGTAGGAGGAGGAGGAGGAGGAGGATACGGCGGTGGCAGCATCGGCGGTGGCAGCATCGGCGGTGGAGGAGGAGCATACGGAGGCGGTGGCAGCGGAGGTAGTGGAGGCTACAAAAGAACAGACTTAATAGACACAGCTGCCACATTCGACTTAACCAGTCAAGCAAGTTCCCCTCAAATAGCTCAAATCAATGCAGAACCAATCCCGCTGCAACTATCACAAATCAGTCTACCTTTTGACAATTCCGGTCCATCGCTCTCTCAAGATTTTCCCGTTGAAAACTATGTCCCATCATTCAACAATTTCAATTCCCAACCTACAAGTGGATTCATCATCGCTGATGCAAGTGCTTTTCAACAACAGCCCAATAACAACGCCCAATTCGCCAGCAACACTTTCACAGTTGCCTAAACATTAAATGACATTAACTTTAAAGTAAAATGGTGAGTAGTACTGAAAATTTACACACGAATAGTTATGCGATGTTTAATTTATTTTCTTTTCAGTTGATTGATCCAACTTACTTTCTGCTATAAACTAGCACAAACCCGATGTTACTCATCACACGTAATAGCTCAAAAGTAGTTCCTCATAAGTAGTTTTTAAAATAGCTAATTACCGTACTTTAAAATGCACTTGATCAGTATTTTAGAATTTTCTTTTTATTCACTAAAAAATAATAACTTTATTGTAAGATAAATTCTTTTCTATAATTTTGTACAAACTAAATATATGTATATTGACTTGTTTATTTTTATGAAATAAAATCAAGTTTATTTTTAATTATAAATAATTTGTCTTTCTTATTTTTAATAAAAATGCAACGTCTAATCGCAAACCTGATTTGCTCAAATCTTCTTCTAGAATCGAATTCTAAGTTGCTATCGTATATATCTAATCTAGCTTTTTTTTTAATTGAATTCAACTTTGCTGCAAAGCACAGAAATCCTTACAGTAGATTACAACCATCTACAGAACTGTTCTAACACGATGCGGAACGTTTTACGAGAGAACAACATTGCCTTAAGAGAAATTCTTAATAATTTCGATTTACTTAGGACGGTTACTTGGAATAGCCAAGTGTGGGGGTCGATGTTTCGGTCACTGGGCCTGTGACCATCATCAAATATTCATTAGTGTGTTTTTGGTTTATTAAATAAAGAATGGGAAGAACGTTTGATGTAAGTTATTTGAATTTTGCATAAGGTACTGTATCTTTATTTTATATAATACAGTCAACGCCCTCAAATCCGGACATACTAATCCCCGGCCAGCTCTCTTCCCCAGTCAAAAATCTCGGAACCTTTCAATGTCTCCCTACACTAAATACTCTCTCATCTCCGGCCAGCTCCCATACTCGGCAACTTTTCCCAGTCCCGCCCTATTTGAGAGCATTGACTGTATACCATAATATAATGTTATATACCACTACTGTTTCACAAAATAAAGTAAAATAATTTTTAATAAATTCAATTAATTTAAAAAATAAAATCTATTGCAAACTTTCGATCACATATGAAATTACAATTTTAAAAAACAACTTTAAATTATAATCATTACAATTTAAATTTTTTAAATGCATTTTATTGCTTTCTATAAAATAAAAAAAAATCAATTTACCTTAAAATTTAACTCGCAAGTCAAAATGCATCTTTTTTAATTTCATAAGAAAAATAATTTTTGCTTTAATGTTTGTAAACAAAAACAAAAAAGACAAGTTAATATGTGAGCATCGCTTCAGTGTACCGTAGAGATGTTGTGGAGGCTGTAAAAAAAAGGTCATTCACTTCTTTACGATGAAGGAGAAACCTTGAACCGGTATAAAGTGGGTCGAATCGAACCATCCTTTGGTTTGGCGCATGCTCAATTTGTAACGAGATTATGACACCTATTCGACAAGTATAAAAGGAAAGCAGCGCAAGTACATCACAACAGAACGTAGCTGTACTTAACGGATTTCAGTCACAGCCGAAATATCGGCGATGCATCGCGTGTTGGTAAGTAAGATATTTGGCAGTTAGTGAAAGCATGGAATTAGATAACAAACATACCAAATTACAAAAGTTTATACATAAAAACCTACGAGAAAAGGTTTGTAAGTTGATTAGTTTGTTGCTTGATTCCAAGTTTTCAAGCTTGACAGACTTTAGTTGAATCGTAACCTACAATATGTATGCAACTGAAATATGGTACAATAAGTCATTTAGCATTGTGTCTGTGACCCGAATTATTTACAATTCAATTTTTCGAGACTTCCAATTGTGCAGAAAACCTTTCCTAATTCTTAAACCTATTCTATAACTGTGAAATTTAGAGAAAAATTAATTTTATTTACTTTTATTCCAAGGTTTTTGTAGCTGTTAGCTTCTTGATTGAGCTCAGCTTTCTTGACGCACATAAAGAAGCAGATGATGGCGGTGGTTACGCAATGATAATAGCTGATGATGATGAAGGTGGTTACGGAGGAAAAGGTGGCGGTGGTGGAGGCTACGGTATGATGAACAGAATGGGTTACGGAGGCGGTATGATGCAAGGCGGCGGTTATGGAGGCGGAGGCGGAGGATATGGGGGTGGTGGATATAAAGACGACGACGAAGAGTGTAAGAAAAAGAAAAAAAAGAAGTCGAAAAAGAAGAAACATGTTCATTACCATTATGTGTACAAATACGAGCAGCCATCTTACCCAAGTTATGGAGGTGGAGGTTACGGTGGTGGTGGTGGTTACGGTGGTGGTGGTGGTAATGGAGGTGGATATGGAGGCGGTGGGAATGGAGGCGGAGGATATGGAGGCGGTGGGAATGGAGGCGGAGGATATGGAGGGGGAGGATATGGAGGCGGTGGACGTGGAGGGGGTGGAAATGGAGGGGGTGGATTCAATAAACCAGTCGTAACTCTAGGTGTTTATCCAGTTCACATGAGTTTTGGTGGAGGAGGCGGAGGCGGTGGCGGAGGAGGTTATGGAGGCGGAGGTTATGGAGGCGGAGGTTATGGAGGGGGTGGATCCGGCGGAAGTTATAAAAGAGCAGACTTTGTAAACACAGCTGCCACTTTCGACTTACCCAGTCAAACAAATTCTCCTCAAGTACCGGTAGCGCAAATGAATGCTAAACCAATCCCACTGCAAGTATCACAAATCAATTTACCCCTCGACAACTCCGGCCCATCGTTTTCTCAATCTTTTCCCTTTGGAAACTATGCCCCATCATTCAACAACTTCAATTCCCAACCTGCGAGTGGATTTATCATCGCCGATGCAGGTGCTGTTCATCAACAACAACAACAGCCCAACAACAATAACCAATTTGCCAGCAACACTTTCACAGTTGCCTAAGCATTAAATTATATTAATTTTAAAGAAGAATGGTGAATAGAACTGAAAATTTATACACGAGAATAGTTTAACTTAATGTGATGTTTAATTGATTTCTTTTCAGTTAATTGATCCAACTTTCATTCTGCTAAAAACTAGCACACAAACTCGGTGTTACCCATCACTTGGAGCAACGCACAAGTAGTTTTAAAAATAGCTAATTACTTTACAAAGCACTTTGATTAGCATTTTAAAATTTTCTTTTTATTTACTATAAATAATAATTTTCTTGTAAGATGTGTTCTTTTCTATGATTTTGTATAAACTGAATTAATATGTATAATAACTTGTTTATTTTTTTATGAAATAAAGTCATGTTTATTTTTAATTATAAACAACTTGTCTATCTTATTTTCCCTCAGATTTTGTACAAACTGAATTAATATATACCGTAAAATAACTATTTTTTTTAATGAAATGAAATCAAGTTTATTTTTAATTATAAATAAATAGAGCTCGGATTATTATGCACTTAAAAATTGATAGTTTATGCATAAAAATTCCAAATATGAAACAAAAAAATATACATTACTGAAATTATTGCAAGTGTTCAACGATCATACAATGTCACTTGTCTCTTAAAATACATTTATATTGCAAAAAGAGTGACTCTTTACTGCAATACATGTTGTGCCGTTAAGTACCGATTTTAGACAGGCCAAATTTTGAAATAATTGTACACAGTACCCATCAATCTGTGTGTAAGTTAAAACTTGACTTTAGCAAAAAAAAAAAAAACGTTTTTGTTAAACTAACATTTTTAAACATCTCATAATTGACAAATGAATGTAGCAAGCTATTTATGAAATATTTTATAAAGTTGATATTGTTAAATCTATAAAAAACATTTGTTTTTGCACTTAGAATAAAATGGTAGTTTATGCAATTTTAAGCCAAGTTAGAGGTTTATGACATAAAATATTTTATTATGCATTTATGCAATTGTCTTACATAGCTTTATTTGTAAATAACTTGTTTGTTGTTTTAAATATAGTACAACGCCTGATGCACATACTTGATTTGATCAAGTCTTCGTCCAGCATCAAATTGTAAGTTGCTGCATAATCTAATTTTAAAAACTGAATTCAAGTAAAGCTACTTGTAAGTAGAGAAAAATGCACAAATCTTGCATAAAAAAGTTGGAAAAATTTGCATTCTACACAATGATATACAACAGCAACCGTTAATAAAGAAAGATTACAAAAAAGAATTTTAAATTAAACGAAGTAAAAAATAAATTAAAATTAATTTTATTTCATTTACTGTGCCGCCAATGTACAGTAAGTATAATAAGTGAGCAAATGTAAACAATTGATTAAACCAATGGTTCTCAAACTTTCCAGCATAGCAACCCTCTTTCTAGATCACCAAAATTTCACGACTCCTTTAACTTGAAATAACATAAGACTTTAAATTAAATGATAATTTAATTATTTTATAACTGCTGTTTTAAAAATTAAGCTTAAATTGTCAATAATTTATTGTTCAAAATGAGGCATATGTGTTATACTATAGCAGCATATCAAAAAATCGAAAATCTGTTTCGATCCACGACTTTGAGAACCACTGGCCTAAAATTAAACAAAATCTGTTTCCTTAGCTGACAAACTTATATCAGCGATCTTAGAACTTAGAATGTTTTAAGCTAAAATATTTTTATACATTTATATACATTTATAAGGTAACGAGTGATTTTTTTCTTAGCTTAGAAAAAATGTGACCAAACAAGGCACTGAAGCTAATTATCTCACTTTGACGAAAAACCGTTTCAGTTTGGAACTATTTAAGTACCACTTTAAATATTTTTCATAATTTGCATCGTAATTTGCATCGCATAACGTTTAGAGTGGTTTTTGACCCCAAAACACGTGCAACAGTGGCAGACTCCCCCCCCCCCCAAGCCAAGTACGTGATTTATGAACGGCCCCTAAGGTAAGGGACCTTTTTAAGGAATAATTTTACAAACTGTCTAAACTACATTATCTTGTTTGAATCTAGTACATTTTCATTTCATATCATATTAATTAAAATAACAATCACTGTTTGCAAAATGGAATAAAACAATGGAATGTTCAATTAATTCAGCCACAAATTAAAAAAAGAAGAAGAAAAAAAATCTCAATTACTACGAAATCATGATTTAAAAAAACTTTAAATCATTATATTTAATGACAATAGTTTAAAAAAAAATTAAAAAAAAATTCTCATTAACATGCAACTCACACGTTTGAACGCATTTTTTTCACTTTAGATAAAAAATAATTTTCGCTTCAAGGTTTGTAAACATAAACAGGGGCAAGTATATATCTGATCATCGCTCCACTGTAAAGATGCTGTGGAAGCTGTAAAAAAAGGTCATTCATTTGTTTGCGTTGAAGGGGAAACTTTGAACCTGTGTAAAGTGGGTCGAATCTAAGCATCCGACGGTGTGGCGCATGCTCGATTTGTAAGGAGATTTTGACACCTATTCGACAACATAAAAGGAGAGCAACGCAAGTGTAGCACAACAGAACTTAGCTGAACTTAACGGATTTCAGTCGCAGCCGAAATATCGGCGATGCATCGCGTGTTGGTAAGTAAGACACTAACATTTAATACAAGTGTGACAGACTGTGAATCGTAACTTAAAAGAAGTAAACTGAAATACATAAAGCTATTCAGCATTGTGTCTGTGACCTGAAATATTTACAATTCTACTTCCAATTGTGTAGAAAACCTTTCCTTATCCTTGAAGTTTAAAAAAAATAATAATTTTCTTTTATTTTTATTTCTAGATTTTTGTAGCTGTCAGCTTGTTGATTGAGCTCAGCTTACTTGATGCACACAAAGAAGCAGATGATGGAGGTGGATATGCAATGATGATAGCTGATGATTATGGGGGTAGTTACGGAGGAGGAGAAGGAGGAGGCGGTAATGGAGGCTACGGTATGATGAACAGAATGGGTTACGGAGGCGGTATGATGCAAGGCGGCGGTTATGGAGGCGGAGGCGGAGGAGGCTATGGGGGTGGTGGATATAAAGACGACGACGATGAAGAGTGTAAGAAAAAGAAGAAGAAGAAGAAGAAGAAGAAGCACATTCACTATCATTATGTGTACAAATACGAGCAGCCATCTTACCAAAGTTATGGTGGTGGTGGTGGTAATGGAGGTGGAGGTTACGGTGGCGGTGGCGGAGGTGGTAATGGAGGTGGAGGTTACGGTGGCGGTGGCGGAGGTGGATATGGAGGTGGCGGAGGTGGGTATGGCGGTGGCGGAGGTGGGTATGGAGGCGGCGTAGGTGGGTATGGAGGGGGTGGCGGTGGATATGGAGGGGGTGGGAATGGAGGAGGTGGACACAATAAACCAGTCGTAACTCTAGGTGTTTATCCAGTTCAAATGAGCGGACATGGAGGAGGAGGAGGAGGAGGAGGAGGAGGAGGCGGGGGTGGGTATGGAGGAGGAGGTGGTGGGTATGGAGGAGGAAGTGGTGGGCATGGAGGAGGAGGGGGTGGGTATGGAGGAGGAGGGGGTGGGTATGGAGGAGGAGGGGGTGGGTATGGCGGAGGAGGGGGTGGATATGGAGGCGGCGGAGGAGGATATGAAGCAATGGCTAATTTATTGAGCGGTATGATGGCAAGTTATGGTGGCGGCGGAGGTGGATATGGCGGTGGTGGAGGTGGATATGGCAGCGGCGGAGGTGGATATGGAGGTGGAGGTGGCGGAGGTGGAGGTGGATATGGAGGTGACGGAGGTGGACATGGAGGTGGGGGATCAACTATAATTATCACCACAGGTGGAAAAAATGGTGGTGGAGTTGGAGGCGGCGCTGGTGGTTATGGTGGTGGTGGCAATGGCGGTGGCGGTTATGGAGGTGGTGGTGGTGGAGGCGGTGATTTCGGTGGAGGAGGATATGGAGGAGGTGAAGGTGGAGGTGGAGGTGGCTACAAAAGAACGGATACCGTAGTAAATTCAGCTACAACTTTTGACATAACAAATCCTGCAAGTTCGTCTCGAGTAGCTCAAATTAATACAAATCCAAACCCAGTGCAAGTGTCACAGATCACTATACCACTCAACAATCCCTCAGCAGCATTTGCTGAAACAGTCCCATATGAAAACTACGCCTCCACTGTCAACAATTTTAATCCACAACCTTCAACTATAATAATCAGTGGAGCCCCTGTTCAACAACAACAACAACAGCAGCAGCAGCAACAAGTCAATAGCAATCCTAAAATTACAAGCAGCACATTCACATTGGCCTGATTATAAATGTTACATAAAGTTGGTGAGTAGTAATAGGTAGTTAAATTTTGAATGTTTTTGAAAATTTCAATTTAATTTTTTTTATTTTTAGTTTGCCGAATCTAATTTCCATTCAACAACTCGTGCCAGTTATATATATATCAAAAACACCACCACTTTTAAAAATAATTAACATAATACTTGTTTAAATGTTTTAACATTTTGGTTAATTAATCTGTAAATAGTTTATTTTTTATAAATTTGTATATACTTTCCTATTTGCTTTATTTTACTAGCCAAATTTGGTGTAGAACCTTGTATTTGAAAAATAAAGTCAAAGTTTATTTTTTTAAATATAATTTCAACTTATTTATTTCCGTTTTAAATGTTGTAAATTAAAAAAAAAAAAAAAACTATTAAAAGATTGTTTCTCAAAGTAGTAAATCGCAACCTGATTTCTGGTGAGTTGCAAAACATTTTTGCAGAAAGAAAATTTTGTAATTTGTACAATTACATCTCAGTGTTGCCATCAGACGAGCCATAGTATAAGAAATAAATAAATTTTTCATAAAATAAGTCGATAACAAACTTTAAAAATTAGTTTAAAATTATTATATTAAAAAAATACTTCCTTCCCCCTATGCTCATTAAAACTAAGCGTGTCAGAAAAGTTTTTTTCTTCTTAAAAGGTGGGTCGCGACTCTAGAAAATCTGAGAACCATTGTGCTAAAACATATACTGTATTTCATCATAAAAATATTTAATAAACAGTTACATCAAAAACCATGAAAAGATTTACTTTGGCCATCATAAGTTGGTCATTTCCAATTCACTCACCTTCACCACTTCGAAGTAAATGACCCTAAATGCAGTACAGATCCTTGACATTGCTGATTGGGCGTGGTTCTTTATAGAACACAAGAAAAAAGTAACGAAAATAAAAATAACATAAAAAATCATGGTCACTCAACCTTGGATTAAATTAAATAGAATATAGAACATATGCTCCTCCAAATTACCGCTAAACGTTAAAAAGAGAAATACAAAACAACCGGAAAAGTGTGACACAAAATTTAAATTGCAAAAATCTGCAATAGTGCGTTAAAGTGTGCAATGCACCTTTACTTTTCAAACCAAATACCAAGAAATAACTAGATGGCTTTTTAACCACATAAAATTCAAAAATATTTTCAAACTGAGAACTGAGAAAATAAAAAGAACATTAGTCTTGCCATGGCATTACACTACTTTTCTCATTTTAATTTAATTTAATGCAGAATCATGCGGTAAGCTCATAATAACGTTACGGCTGTAATTCGCAATTTTCACAAAGAAAAAAAAAATCTCTCTTGAAAAGAAAGATTCTTCAATCTCGTGCCCTTTGGTTTCTCTTTATAAATGTCGTTTACCTTTAACTAGGTAAAAATTAATTAATATTCACGGTTTTTTGTTAGCTACAAATTAACTTCACTGCATCAAATTAACACAAAAAGTGAGAAAAAAACGAAATTAATCTCACGATCAGCTTAGAATATCACAAACTTTTGAAATAAAGTAAACACATAAAAAATAAAATAAATCATCATTTCTTGCAATAAGTGGTCCACATGTTAAAAAAATAAATTTAACTAAAGTACGAAAACTCAATTAATGACGAGCCGTAGGCCACACCACTATTGCTGGTTGATGCCTTGAACCTAGACCCGAAATGGGTCACTGTCATGCCCAGTTGAGCAGCGCCCTCTTGGGCCTGATGAACGACCACTTGACTAATATAAAAGTCCACCCTTCAAACCCGAAACTGTCCATTCAATCTGACCACGGCAAAGAAACACAATCAAATGATCATATATCTGGTAAGAACTTACATCTACGTACATTTCCGATGCGCTTTACTGCACTGTAGCAAATACGGAAGCTGCGATGCAATGCAGTGAAGCACCACATCTTCACCATACCAAAACTCCCATCATCATCATCATTTTTTTTTCCAGGCAAGTCTAGTCGTTTTGGCCTTCGTGGCCCAAGATGCGACGGCGAATAGAAACAGAGGAGGTGGCAATACGATGATCGTTAAGGTGCCGATGCATCATCACGGGTACGAAAAGAAGTATCACGAAGATCACCATCCACTCATCATCCCGGTGCCCATTCAAGTTCCGGTGCCGATCAAGCACAAGAAAGTCAAGAAGACCACTCATACCATCGGTATTCTTCTTCAAGATAAGCCAAAAGAGTACGGGCATTATGGCGGTGGCTATGGCGGTGGAGGATATGGAGGTGGTGGAGGATATGGAGGTGGTGGAGGATATGGAGGTGGTGGAGGATATGGAGGCGGTGGAGGAAAGAGTTACGGAGCTTCAGCATACATGGGACATGGTGGATATGCTGGCGGTGGATATGGAAAGGGAGGTGGGTACGGAAAAGGAGGTGGATACGGAAAGGGCTATGGAAAAGGCGGTGGATATGAGAAGGGATATGGAAAAGGGTACGATGATGGATATGGCAAGGGATATGGCGGATATGATGATGGGTATAAAAAAGGGTACGATGACGGTTATGGTAAAGGCGGTGGATATGGCAAAGGGTACGACGACAGTTATGGTAAAGGAGGTGGATATGGCAAAGGGTACGATGACAGTTATGGTAAAGGCGGTGGATATGGCAAAGAGTACGATGAAGGTTATGGTAAGGGAGGTAGATATGGTGGTGGATATGGCAAGGGGTACGATGATGGTTATGGTAAAGGCGGTGGATATGAAGGTGGATACGGAAAAGGAGGTGGATATGAAAGTGAATATGGAAAAGGAGGTGGATATGAAGGTGGATATGGAAAAGGAAGTGGGTATGAAGGTGGATACGGAAAAGGAGGTGGATATGAAGGTGGATATGGAAAGGGAGGAGGATATGACGATGGATATGGAAAGGGAGGAGGATATGACGATGGATACGGAAAAGGCGGTGGATATGAGGCGCATGGGTATGGGCATGATGCATACGCACACAAAGGTGATGAATATGGAAGTCATGGCGAATATTAGGCTTTGCTGAATTAAGGTAATTTAAAATTGAGTTATTTTGTTTCTTTATTGAAAGTAATATTGTTTGTCTATTTATAACTTAGACTGGCGTATACTGGAGCAAGTGATCACTGAATCTTTCTGCGAGAAAATTCATCAGTGAAATAAGTTTTAAATCACTATTGTGTACAGTGGTATTTTATCAACACTATTTAAATAATAGTACTGACCATTCTTCTTTTCTTTTGTAAATAGCTTTTCTCATATTTTTAAGTTGTCGTATTATCTTTTAAAGACCAAATTAATTTTTAATATTTTAAAAATTTTATTCACTTACAAATGTTATTTTTGTAATCTAAAAATAATAAAAGTATTTTTATAATAACAATTGTCTTTTATATTGATTTATTACAAATTAAATGCAATCTATATACTAATCCTTATCACGAATTTTACATTTTCACTTGCTTTTCACGGTTCCAAGCAATACTGTCACTAGCCATAACAACTTTTATTGACTATCACGAGATGGCGACACAACACAATTACTTTAAAAAAAAAAGCAAGTGTCCTGCTTAAAAAAGTTTACCACCTCACCCTAGCCAAAGATGAATTATTGCAATTGCATTAGTTTTAGGTAACTAAGACTTTTCTTTCACTAATTACATGCAATTATAATATTGTATAATTTAATTTTTTGCAACTGGCAATTGCAAAAAACACGAATTACAAGTTTAGGTTGAAACTTCTTGATCAGCCAGAAACAAGGCCATTGCATCTTTTTTTGCCGTCAATAGCCACCGCAACTTTAAAATGGCATTTCTCAAAATAAATTCACCAAAGTCGTATTTTTCATTCACAAAAGAAATCGTTACAAGTTTATTCAATTAACCTTTTAATAACTAAAACATTTTTGCAAGCAATTGTAAAGTCATTTACAACCAATAAAATTTAAAATGAATTGACTATTTGGCACAGTTATGTCACCTCACAATAAAACAGAACTCACATTCATCAAAACATCCATAAAATGAGGCTGACCACGCACTAGATAAAGTTTAGAAATGCCACTCAACTTCATTCTCTCAGTTACTCGAGCATTTACTTCATATGCCAGGGCCTCTGTGGACAAAACCGTTAATCTCTACTTCAAACGTTTTCCACCAGAGTTACCTCTCATTCGTTGAAAAATCAACCAATCACAACCTACTTAGCTTAGTGGCCATTCTGAAAACTGCTCAGATCAACAACCTTTTGACCTCAAATTCGTACACTGAAGGTGGAGTACCTCTCTTAAATAAGGACGCAAGATGAAGGCCACTAGGTCACGAAGATCACGCATCAGTGACAACGCCATTGCCCTACAGAGCTCAATTCTATACTATTACTTAGAATTAAAACGAATTGTATACAATCAAAATTCTCAAACTACTGTATAATAAAATTGTAATCTTATTTTATACACAGTAATAGCAAAACAAAAATTTATAAGTTTTAAAATAAACGCAAAAGATGTTAAAATCTTAAAACATTTATATATTACTTTAGAATCTTACATTCTGATTCCACTAACTGAAGTTAAACACATTTTACAATTCTAAAATATATCACTCATAAAATTAACCGACCCTTTACATTTGGAAACTAAGGCTGTAAATTGAATTATTTTCTAAGGTTTCATATTTAGATGAAAAACCAGAGTATTTATGGTTAATTTACATTCATGAAATAATGTTGACCTTGTTAAAACGTGGGGGAGCTATATTATAAATTTCGAATTCTAAATTTATAAGGCTCCCTTAAAATTATAATGCAATTATTGTATATCTACTTCTCTTTAAATCTAAGAATTTTAGCCAGGAAAACTGAATTATTGTATAATTCTATATTTTAACTATTAAAATAAATTTTAAATATAAGTTCCGTAAATTCCATCACTGAAATAATATTTTCACCATTTCCTCAAACAAAAGTAAAAAATAGAAAGAAACTGACATTTGCCGCTCTATTTGACAAACATTCACATCAAACTTTTTTGTCAATGACTCCGACCGCCAGTTGCATTAAACCCATGACAACACCAATTTATACGGCAATCTTATTACTTTACCAAACCCTTCTAGTGTATATTCTAACATAATTTATTACAAAATAATTGAATCTCATATACAACTTTAATTACACTCATTTCAGATAATTATACAGTTATAAATATGATCTCTTTCCTCATTAAAAAAAAAATTTCTTTTGCAGAAAAATAATCCAATTCGGTAGCTGGGCAGAACTTAACCCTCAAACCTTCAAACCTTCAAACCTACATTAATTTTTTAATCCCACGAGTCAATAATCATATGGATACAATCTTTAATTTACGCCTACAGGCAAACTTTAACAAAAGAACCACCACTCCTTTAAACAAAGTAAACAATAAACGAGTGTGAAAGTTATGATTTTTAAATCTCCCAAAATATGTATTAAAAAACACGTGAGAACTAACTCATGGCTGGTTTCCTCGGAGTTAAAAAGATTAACTTTGTGACCGTGGTAATGACCAATTTATGACCAACTGCACTGCTTTATTTTTTCTAGGTCGCGTTAGTATAAAAGTAAGCGAGTGACCTGTCTCTGAATCTTTCAATTGAAGAATCAACTCAAAGCACATTCAGCTCAATTACAGCAGAAAAATGAAGCAAAGTACAATGGTAAGATTATTGTAACATTTTATTTTATTATTGCTGTGTTTTTTTTTTAAAGAATATTTTTACTTTTATTTATAGTTATTTGGAATTTGTCTCGTCGTTGTTTTATCAATGGCAACTGCTTTTCCACATTCAGGCGAATACCCGACCGGAGGTTACACCATGGGAAGTAACAGTGCATCTCTCTTCAAAATCCCACCGATCAAGTTCCCGACTCTTCCCATTCCATCGTTTTTCGTAAGCTTCCCAAATGTTCACGATGATCACGATGGTTATAGACGTTAACAAGTTTCAGTAAGTTTCTTTAATAATTTATAATTGAATTATAAATTATAAATTAACATTCTTATATTATTTTGTGTGTATTTTTATTAGGTGTAATTCATCAAACCATCATTTAACATTTTATTCATCCAAAGACGGTTCACTATTGTAGTAATTTTTGTAATATTTTGTATTTCATAACTATCTGTTGTAAATAGTTTTCTGATTTTATAATAAATTGTCATTTTTCTTCGTGTACAAACAAATCATTTGTCGAAAATTATTTCGTTCTATGAGTTTTTGTGAATACGTAACTGAATAAGTAGATTGGCAAATTGAAGTGTGATATAGTAGATTGGCAAAATTGAATACCCGGTAAGGTAATGTACTATACCTCAGCTCTGGATATTTAGAATAGGTGAAGTAAAATCATTACTTTCGCTGTCAAGATTCTTGTAAAGAATCTAGGTTACTAAGCAACCATAAAACAAGCAATATCATTTCATCAATTCGCATTAAATTAAACGTTTAAATTTCAAATTTAAATTTAACTTTAAGACTCAAAAAACGTGTTCATGACTAATATTGCATAAATTAAATCTTAAAAAGTCAGAGACTTGATAAAATATTTTTTAAAAATTAAACCGTACATTGCAGTAAGAAAGTAAAGACAATTAAATTTAAATTAAACCGTGCATTGCAGTAGGAAAATAATAAAAATTAAATTTAAATTAAACCGTACATTGCAGTAGGAAAGTAATGAAAATTAAATTTAAATTAATGCCGATAGACGGCGAAGTAAAACCAGGAAATTGTTATGCAGAGCAGCACAACTAGAACAAACTATCAAAATACGAGCAAATTTACATTAATGCTACGCATAATTTAAGTATTTTTCATTTTTTTTAATGAAAAACAATTCCCAGAAGGAAAAGTTGAAAATATTCCTTCCCATTAGGCATTAGCCCCCATATGCACTGACTGGAATCTCAGCTCATTTCAATACTGGTACTCCACAACTTCCGCAATCGCACTGCTAATGAAAAGAAAATCGATACGGAAGATCGCTTTTTCTTCCATTGAATGGCCATTTGACACCAATTCAATAGAGAAGAAGAAATTTCAATTCAATCGAAAGTGACACATACGACAAAAGAACAATTAAAAAAGGGCGTGATCTCGTGTTAAAACATCACAATGGACTATATATTGATTAAAAACGTTATTGAATATTCTTTAGACACTCAGTACATGGCATGGGCATAACATGTTACAATTACAGGTAAGAAATAGCAAAATCATTATCAAATTTTAAAGAAATAACAGTTGGAAAACACTTTTAGGTTGTCGGTGTGTGCGTTCTTTGCTGCTTTGCACTTGTGTTGTGTGAAGAAGACACATTTGTTCCCAATAACCGAAGATCTTATGGCAGTGGCCTCGGCTATGGAGGCCTCGGACTTGGAGGATTAGGTGCATTAGGAGGAGGCTATGGTGGATTAGGATTGGGTGGATATGGACTCGGAGGTCTTGGTGGTCTTGGATTAGGATACGGCGGTCTTGGAGGAGGATACGGCGGTCTTGGAGGACTAGGATATGGTGGTCTCGGAGGATTAGGATATGGTGGTCTCGGAGGACTAGGATATGGTGGAATTGGAGCTGGAGGTCTAGGTTACAGTCTAGGTGGATTGTACGGCGGTGGTGGTTTGAACGGAGGTCTATATGGAGGTCTTGGAAGTTTATACGCGGGTGGATTATATAATCCTTTGAGTTACAGTTACACGTATTATAAGAAAAAGAAATAATGTTAAGAATAAGAATAAGAATGTAATTACTTTAACATGACTTTCCTACAAAATTAAAATTTTTTTGTTTTTCCGCTTGTCCTAGTTGTGGTAATTTTTTCTGCCTCTGAACAATCACTTAAATTGTATCAAAACAGGCAAAAGGAACATCTCCACCCTGTTATTACTTCTATCACTCATCCTTTCGATACGTTTTCTATATAAAAGACACGCGTTTTCTGAGAGACAGAAACGACATCGTGGCAGCCATCATACATAAGGATGAAAATGACTGCTGTAAAAATGGTGAGTCATCTATTAGAATTAACTTCCACTTTTTCAAGGTTAGTTCAGTTCATTAGCAGTTTTCATTAGAAGAGAACGATATTATTTTAAGATAAAGGCAACGGGTATTTCCCCTTATTTCAAGGCTATAAAACGACTTAAGTTGCACAATGAAATCATTCCATAAATTTCTGATTTTCTGAATATTTGAAATTTACGAGTTCACATTCATAAGTGCATAATAAAAGGTAAAATTAAAATAAATAAAATAGTTCGGTACATTTTAAATGTACTATTTTATTTATTTGGAAGAGTGATGCACAACAAACATCTGAAAACAATATTTGTCTTATTTAACAATTTTATTCTCAATTTCAGATAATTTCTGCGTTTCTATTTATTATATTCACATGTGCATCGTGTTTGCCGCAAAAAACAATCCAAGACAGAGATATGTATTCCCATAGTCATTACCCAAGGCGACCTTATGGTTATGGTGTATATGGTGGTCACAGTGGCTACGGAGGTCACGGGTATGGCGGAGGAAATCACGGATATGGCGGAGGTGGTCATGGATATAGCGGAGAAGGACATGGATACGGAGGAGGACATGGCTACGGAGGCTACGGAAGCAGTAGGGGACATGGATACGGTGGTTATGGGCATAGCTATGGCGGATATGGAGGTGGCAGAGGGGGAAGAGGAGGCAGAGGTGGTTATGGCAAATACGGTAGCCAAGGTGGTTATGGGGGATATGGTGGCTATAAAGCTCAACGAGGTTACGAAGGAGTTTACGGATACACTCACGGCGGATATGGTCAAGGTGGATACGGACAAAGCGGATATGGACACGGACAAGGAGGATATGGACACGGACAAGGAGGATATGGACACGGACAAGGAGGATATGGAGGGCATGGAGGATATGGAGGACATGGCGGATTTAGTGGACAAAGTGGTTATGGACATGGTCATATGCAACATTATCACGAGCCCTATTATAGTGATGGGTATTAATAAATGTGAATTCATGTTATTTTAATTTTGGGATTTTACTGTACTTTTCATATTTATTTATTTATTTATTTATTTATTTGTTGTAAGGTTTATGTGTCATCAATAAAAATTATCATTACCGTACATGCTTTATAATGATGTCACTCTTAACCCAGTAATAACAAGTCAAGTAGTAGACAATAAAAAGCATAAAGAACAACAACAAAATAAAATATTTTTCGCAATTGGAACTGACCTACAACGCCAAAACCAGACTATTTTATATAACCTGAAAAAAGTTTCTCAATGGAGTGTAAATTGCATTGGACGATCGATAATTAGAAATTACATGTTTCCTAAATTAATTCTCCTATATAAACGCTAAAATAAACAAACAAATCACTATACAGTAATCCACTCCTATCAATATGATAAAAATGTCTCTTGTGTCGGTAAGAAACGAAGGTTATTTTAACTGATGCGCAAATTTATATTTATTTCCTCTATGTATAGATTTTAGCGATTTTATTGGTGACATTGATGACTCTAGCTCTAGCCAGACCACAAATGGGAATGGGAATGGGCGGACTTGGAATGGGTGGACTTGGAATGGGTGGACTTGGAATGTATGGTATGGGAATGAATGGTATGGGAATGAACCCATACATGAACATGATGTACAGGATGCCGTACTCGTATTATGGTTGAAAAATCAACAGGAAAAAGTAAATTTGAATTGATTAAATATATTTTGCTATTATTAATAGATTTATTAATGTTTTTTAATAGGCCAATTTTTCTTTTGCGGTTTTGTCTTGTATTAATTAATATATCCATTATTTGATGCTGTTAAATAAAAATATTTAAAACGCATTTTTGTGTGTGAATTTAATTTTTTTGCTTGTAAGTGATTCCCCACAAATAAAATAGCTAACGATATTACGTTTAAGTTGCATGCTATACGAAAAGAAAAAAAAGAAGAAAGAAAGAAAGAAAAAAAAAAAAAAAAAAATCTGTGTAAACAGTCACACGTGCCATAGTCCCATAGTTTATAAAGTGATGCAAATGGATGACCATCACGTACGTCATTACACACGCAAAAGCAAATTAAACAAACTATCTTTTGTATAATAGTTCCAAAAGTGTTTGCAAATTGTATTTAAAAAGAAATTAAAAATGGCTTACCTTGCGTAATATTTTCTAATTTTAGTCACGCTATTGTGGTAATAAATCTGAGGTGTGCTTCGCCTAGTGTAATTTAGTAAAAAGCATTTCCTGTTGTTAACTGAAAATGACACAAAAATAAAAGAATGAAAAATCTTTCCATGAAAAATAATTCACTGCAATACAAATTTTTTTAAAAACAATCATTTCTCAAAGCGATTTTTATCTGCAACTTTCTTTATTCCCAAAATAACATCAAACACTTTGCGTCAAAACTAAAAGAAACCTTCCAACTGTCCCTATACCTTAACTTCCATAAATTAATAAATTAAAAAATAATAAACTAAATAAACGATATAAATATAAACACTAAGTAATTAAATAATTAAAATTGAACCAAGGCTATCAAGTCAATATAAGTGGTACCGTACAGATGGCATTGAACGTTTAATTAAAAATACATCCGTAATTCTACCTCAGATTTATAGACAATCAAAGTATTACTCAATTACCGTAAACAACCCCATAACGTAAATTTATGCTTTTTCATACTATATAAGTTCAACTTCTAAACTAACATCACAAGTCACAACAACTCACAATCAGTACTGTACTTATTTCAACTGTTTTTGACAAACCAAAAATGCTTAACTTCATCACTCTTTTGGTAAGACACTTTATTTTTCAATTCTTTTTTTTAAAACAATATTTTTTCCAATCAATCTCAGATTCTTGTATCAGCTGTCCTCGTTACATTTATGGACTTCACCGAATCTCAAATGGGAATGATGGGAATGACGCCGTATATGTACGGGATGCCTTATAGTTATCTTAGAATGATGTATGGAATGTACTGAAAGCAACGAAATGGAAAGCTACTGTACGCCGCAGTAATTACGAGATTAGGCCTAAATGCGCATAAACCTAATCAAAATAATACCGCGCAATTATGTGTAATTACATTGTTTACTTTCAAAAAAGTGTTTGCTTTTCAAGGTCACTGTATTTTTTTTTCTGAATTGGTACCATAATCTCGTTGTGAAATAAACGAATATTCGGTTCCACAATATAACATAGCTGTGATGACTGTCACTTATTTTCATTTCAAAACCTCATGAATTTCGAATTTTCCAGGTTAATTACATGCTAAACAAATGTTATCATTGTGATGCAACAAAAAAAAAAACGAGAAATTTGTCATTACGTCCGAGTGTATGACCAATCCTTCAGTTCCGGTTCGTAAAACATCAATTAGTCAAAATAAAAGCGAAGGTTAATAAGGAAAACCGATAAAAGCTTCTTAAATCTTAATCGTCAACTGTGATCCCGAGTTTCACTAGATCTACTGACTTTTCTCCCGCACAACCTTGAAAAAGCTCAACAAAGTTACTCAACCAATGACAAACCGACTGAAAATTAGACCCTTTAGTTGTTTCCATGACTAAAAAAAAAAAAAAATAATAATAATTGAAGATTAGATTATAATCAGGGTAAAATTCCATTATTTTCCTTGCTTCTTAATCTTAGTATCAAATAACTGAAACGTAATTCCTAAATTATTTTATTTGTAAATCAAGGTGGTAATTTATGTGAATTGTGGGACTTTCCCAGTCACTTGCACCTTGCAAGTCCAAGGACAACCCCAAAAGCTATGTTCACGACTTCTTAACGCGTCATGTGACTTTCACCGTATAAAAAGGGGTCTTCCAGGCTAAGAAAATTACAAAGCATCTTCGAGTCATCAAAATCAAACGGCAACAACAAGCCTAGTAGCAATGAGCAAGTTGGCGGTAAGTACCAGTTATTTATTCATTAAAAAGTTTTTTAATTAATTTTTTTTTTCAGATTGTGTTTTTTCTGGTGATCAGTGTGACTTTGATGGCTGTTTACTGTCAAGAACCTGCGGCAAACGATGACACAGACATTGGGAACAGTCTTACTGCTGGTTCCGTGAGTCCACAAGCTCAGCAAAGAAGTTTTGTCGGTGGTAGATGGGGATGGGGTGGATGGGGATATGGTAATCCCTATTACCGCCCGCATTACCGTCCCTATTACGGTGGTCCGTGGTATGGAGGGTACTACGGCAGACCCTATGGATATGGTTTCTATGGCTGAAGAAAGCAAATAGACTGACGTTTTAAGTTATTGGTTCTATTTTTATCATTTTAAACAAATGCATTTTATTTTTTTTGACTTGTGTATCTTTCAATTTCACTAGATAATAGTTGAAATAAATATTCAAGTAAAATTGTAACAAAATATATACAGTACTTTTGTTGTTAAATTAAAAAAGAAAAAGTAGTTCATTCACTTTTCACTTTCACAGAATATGAAACATTGTAATGCTTTGCAAGTACAATTGGATCATTGGTCAATGCCAATATTGTAGTGTAAATAAATAAAATATTTAGTGAAAGGGAATGGGTCATTAAATTACCACGAAAAGGAAATATTTCTTATAAAAACGCACGAAATTTAATTTCAAATGTCAGATCAAATCCAGCATCACAGCAAATATGGCTAAATTTACTGTACGTTCAAAACCCTTAATTTTTTTTTCAAAAATTCAAAAAGTAATTTATTTTTCAAGGTGTTGATGCTCGTGACCATTTTAGTCATTTTAATAGCATCGACAGAAGCATCGAAGAAAAAAAGGAAAAAGAAACACAGGGGGGAGAAACCGAACATCATCGTCGTATCGCAGCCCGTTATGCCCTACGGTTCGCCCCACAGTCACGGATCCCATCTCCCATATCACCCGCAGCACGGTTTTCACCACGGCCATCATGGGTTCCATCCTAGTCATCACGGGCACCATTTTGGCCATCATGACCTTCATGGGCACCACGGGCACCACGGGCATCACGGACATCACCATGGACACCATCATCATCACGCACGGGATTTCGGCATGGGTTTCGGAGATTACGGAATGGGATATGGAATGGATTATTTAACAGGAATGAGCGGTTTTGATCCTAGTGGCTATGGGGAGAATTATGGATCTGGAGAATATGGCGATTATTATGGAGGTTTTGGTGGTATGGGAATGGGAATGAATGGTATGGGGATGAATGGTATGGGAGTGAATGGTATGGGAGTGAATGGTATGGGTGGTTTTGGTAGAAATATGAATGGCAGGGTTTTGTTTCCGATGATGCTTTCTCCCGGGAATAACGGATTAACTAATATTGGCACTGATACCGGTACTGGTTACAATTTGGCTACAATTGGAGATAACAGCTTTGCAGCTGGGACGAATTTAGGAATTTCGAGGATTCTTGGAAGGAAGAATGCGCCAAGTCAAGGTTTGTTTACATTTGCATTTATTTAAAGTTGTGTAAGTAATGTTTGGCCGTGAAGGCCAACCATAAAGTAGAGTAAAAATAACAACATTTTTTTTTTTTTAGTTTAAGTTGCAGCATTTTCTCATTAGAGGTCACCTCTCAACAGAAATTGGCGTGAAGGAAAAATCTGAGTTTTGCTTCTAACTTTCAGCTATATTAATAAATTGTATAAATATATTGAATTAAAAATATAAATTCAATAAATATAAATATATTGAATTAAAAATCTGTACGAAAAATTGCATTTTAGTCAATTTCTGTAACCAAAAGATAAACAATTAAATTAATAACAGAGTTAATATACATAGAAATTTAAATGCAGAGCTAGTTGATATTAACATCACGTCTCAAAAATTTCACTCCATTTTCCGTTTAATATAAAATTTCATAAATGTTTTAAAATAGCTGTAAAGATTATTGCCTTGCTAAAGTCGTCAATCATTTATATAAGTTAAACTAAAACAACACGTGATAATCGCGGTTTTCCCATTGGCTATTCGGAATAAGGATGAGAGCAACGAACAGCTGATCCTGATCAAGAGCAAAGGTGGAAAAACTGGGTCAATGTAACAGTTGACCTTGTTCTCGGACATTTTTTTCTTTAAATTCTAAAAACAAATACCTTTAACGTTACGGTACTTTTATAAATTTTATAAGAAGAAATTTACAAATTTTGAAGAATGCCTTCATTAAAAATTATATCAAAAGATACCATAATAAAAATGTATTGAAATATCGGTTTTTTACTTTAGCAAAAATTAAAGTAATTGTGTAGCAGAGTATATAAAGTAAATACATTATTAACGTAAGTAAATTAGTGCTGTAGATTACGTAAGTACATTAAGTAATTGTGATTGTGGATGGAATGTTACAATAAAACATTTAAATGGCTAATTTAAATTCTATATTTATCTGCAGAGCAAACACTGTAAATTTTAAAAATTCTAAAAATTCTAAAATTGTAAAATTCCATTCTATAAAGTAAACTGATTATAAAATAAAATTACGAGTTCATTCTCTTTTCGAAACTAGGTCAGCTGGGACTATTCCGCTATTCCTTTGGGAAGGGGATGGTGGCGCGACGAAGGTCGAGGGCCTATGGCCGAAGACCCCTTCAGCTGTCATTCACCCCACGTGATTGAAATTCAACCAACTTTAATTCGTTAACGAGAAAAATTTACTAATTTCAAACAGCATTAAATTCGTGGCTATTAATTTTAATCGAGACTACTTTGCTGAATGTGAACTTGGTCAGACAACTACAAAAAAACCAATAGAATAAAAGACTTAAACGCTTAATACGATTATTATTCATAAACGTAATTAGCAGCAAATTCTAATAATTCATGCACAACTTCAGCTTCTTTTAACCTTGACTGTGAAATTTGTCAAAAGTTTTTTTAAAAAATGCTTAGCAAACATTTTTAAACAACTGTATTTATCCAGACTTGAACCATCAAAATCAATGCCACATCACCTTCTTCGAAAAAAAAAATTTTCTGTGGGATTTGGACCCAAAAAAAAGTTCCGGATGACAAGTTATGTGGAGAAAGAAATTTATCACAATTGCCTAATCATCAGCCATCGCCAATTTGACACATGTCAATAGCGCCAAGTTATGGGTATAAAACGCCGAAAAAACAAAGAATAGCATTCATTTTATTGCTCACTTCGATCGATTCCATTTTGGAGCTCCGACTGGTCCAACCATAACATGGCACTCAAAGAAATAGTAAGTAACCAAATTTTCTTATCTCAACTTCTAAACTTGTAAAATCAACAAGATAAAACAAAAAGACACCTAGAGTTTAATTGGCTCTCAATTTATTACTTCATTTCAATAGTTAATTCTGACTGTGTTTCTCATACAAATATCGAGGATTGAGGGCGATGACTACGGTCATCACGGACATCATTCAGTCATGATTCCTCATGGTGGTGGAGGTGGCAAAAAGTGGAGAATAAAAGCCAAGGGCAAAGGGATGCAAAATATGATGCAAATGCACATTCCGAAATACGAGAAGAAAAAAGAAGAAGTGCATTATTATCCAGTTCCGGTTCACCACGACCACCACGGTCACGACCATCATTACGATCATCACGAAAGTAAAAAGCACGAGATATCGATTATACCTCTGTATGGACACGGTGGGCATCATGAAATGGGTGGACATCATGGATATGGTGGTTACGACAGAATGGGCTATGATGGAGGAGCGTACGATAAACTAGGATATGGTGGAGCCTATGACAAATTGGGATATGGTGGTGCCTACGACAAATTGGGATACAGTAGTGCATATGGTAGAGCATATGGTAATCCATATAGTGAATATTATGGATAATATTAAATGCCATATTCCCATTCCCTTTTTCCCTGAATTTTTTTACTGTAAATACTGTAGTTAAATGCTGTGCACAATTATATCTTACAGACCATCTAATGTTTTGTTATTACTTTTTAATTATTCACTCAACTTTTGTATAAATACACATTCTAATTAAATGATTTTATCCCTCTGTGGAAGTAGAAATAAATTAAGTGTAATTCGTATTTTATAAAATAAAGAAAGTGAAAAGCTACTTAACACTTAAAACCACGTATTTAAAGTGTTATTTAATTCATCATCTAGGAAAGCCCTGTCTAAATTAATCTACTTTTGTCTTAAGAATAAATGACACGTGTACCGTGGTATTTTTTTTTAACTTTTCATAAAAACAACAAAGAAATCTGGTCATTAGGTCAATCAAGTTCACAGTTAAAAAAAGTCATTTCTCCTCACTTTGAATAAACACATAAAGAAGATGCCCTAATGCATACATTTTCATGGTTGAGGATAACAAGGACATCAACAAAATTAATTACTCTTAATTAAATTAATATCTATTTTGCTTTAAAAAATTGGTCTACATAAATCTCATTTTGGGTAATTATCACAGATGTTGCGCCAAGAGAAACTTTTAGGTCTCCTAAATTTTTGGATCAGCAATAACCAGTCCTGAAGAAATAATAAATTTTTTTGCCAACCAGTCACAAACTGTTAATTTTTCTCCCGATATAAAAGAGGGATCATTATATTTTTCTTTCATTTGTACCCAAAAACCTTCATCCACAATGACCATCAAAGAAACAGTGAGTAGCCAACATGGAGTTTTTATCAGTTCAGGAAAGAAAACGCAAATTATTTTCTAGATTATTTTAATTATCATTGTCGTCTGTTTTATGGAAGTGGTCAATGCCAGTGGATATGGCAGTGGACATTCTGTCATGATGCCCGGTGGTTCCAGAGGCCGGAAGTGGAGAATAAGAGCCAAGGGAAAAGGAATGCAGAATATGATGAAGATACCAATGTATAAGAAAGAAGAAAAGGAGGAAAAGAAGGTTGTCTACTATCCAGTTCCTGTTTACGAAAAGAAAAAAAAATACGGACACGAAGAAGAATATGAAACGAAGCAACATATGAGTATCATACCGATATCTGGATACGGAAAAAAATATGATGAATATAATGGATATGGCGGATATGATGGATATGGAGGTTACGGTGGATATAAGATGTATGGCGGATACGACGATTATGAGAAGGGTGAAAAGTAATTAATCCAACATTTTGTTTTTCTACATGATTCTAATTATTTTTTATTTTTGTTTTCAGCTACTACTAAGCTACAAGAATTTTTATTTTAATTCTGTATTTTTTATTGAAAATGAGGAAATGAAACCAAAAATAATATTGTATTTATATGAATAAAATTTGTTAGATGTATTTAAAAATTTATTGTATTATACATTTGAGATATGGATTTATATAGTTTTTCTGTATTTAGAAAGCCGGAAATGATAAATAAAACAAATGTAGATGCTTGTAGTACCGTTAAAACTTGATAGTATTCACTTGCAAATTCGCTATTTTTGAAAACATCAAAGCAACCGCACTGTGAAGTTCAAGAATACCTATCTGTTGTAATGTCATAGTTGCTCTTGAACTTCACGCTGCCCTTGAACTTGTGGTTGTGGCTAACTAACAAGCTTCAGTGAATTAATTATTTTTAAAGTTTTAAAAGTCTTTGAAGATTAACATTTTATTTCTCCTGGTCACTTTGTACTCAATCATCCAATCCACGATAAGTAATTCAAAATTGAGTTTTTTTATTCGATTAAGTGATTACGAAGTAAAATTTCTAGCAACTTTACTTCTTTTGTCATAAAATAACACTCGAGGCACAAATAAACATCCTTTCGTTACAAGTATCATTATGTTTACAGCTGAAATGATTTATAAGCCTTATATTAGTTGTAGCGCGTGTTGCTCTAGATCAAAACTGCGATAAAATTCCTGACAGTTACTAATTAGCTTAGTTTTGATGAACAACCTATAAGTTATATCATTAGGTTTTTACTAATGTGATTAAAAGTAGAATTAAAATCTAAAACCGTGAAACTAAATTTTCGAGCAACAAACTTGCATCACGTGCTACACAATTGATAATTCCTCAGCCGTAACAGGCAAGCGTGAAAGCGAAGTTGAAATGCAATTAGACAATCAGATAGCATTTCACAATTATAGCATCAAAACAGTAGTAATGTTTCATGTAAATAAATCACAACAGTAGTCGAGCTGGCAGTTAGAAATCAAGCAGGATTAAGTCTGCGTAATGCAATTCGGTAAATCATTACTAGTAAGTATTGCAAATGAATTATTTTTGTTTTAGAGAATTTATTTCTATATTGTTTCATTAGCATTTACTACTTTTAATTGTCCTATGTCAACTGCAAGTGCTCGGAGATGGTTATGGAGGCGGTTACGGGGGAAAAACTAGTTATCAAATGGTGCCGTTACAAGGAGGAAAAGGAAGAAAATGGCGATTAAGAGCAAGGGGAAAGGGTCAACCCAAAGGCGGAGGTGGTTATGGAGGCGGTGGTGGTGGTTACGGCGGTGGAGGTGGTGGTGGTGGTTATGGTAAAGGTGGAGATTACGGTGGAGGAGAAAAGGCGTACGTTTACATGGTGCCATCGAGTAAAAGTAGGAAGAATAGGTGGTCAATACGAGCCAGCGGAAAGGGAATGTCAATGGTAGCTGTCTACGCTAAGAAAAGTATGGGTTATGGTGGTGGTGGGGGAGGGGGTGGTTATGGAAAAAAACAGTATGGTGGTGGAGGTGGTGGTGGATACGGAGGTGGTGGTGGAGAATATGGAGGTGGGGGCGGAGGTTATGGAGGAGGCGGAGGAGGGGGTTATGGAGGCGGCGGAGGAGGGGGTTATGGAGGCGGAGGTGGTCACATGAGTGGTAGCGGAGGAGGTTACGGAGGTGGTGGCGGAGGTTATGGAGGTGGTGGTCACATGAGTGGTGGTGGAAGTTATGGAGGCGGCGGCGGTGGCTACAAAGGTGGCGGTGGCGGAGGTTATGGAGGTGGAGGCGGAAGTTATGGAGGTGGAGGTGGTGGAGGGTATGGAGGTGGAGGTGGTGGTCACATGAGTGGTGGTGGAAGTTACGGAGGCGGCGGTGGTGGCTACAAAGGTGGCAGTGGCGGAGGTTATGGAGGTGGAGGCGGAAGTTATGGAGGTGGAGGCGGTGAGCACATGGGTGGTGGCGGAGGTTATGGTGGTGGTGGTGGAGGGTATGGAGGTGGTGGTGGTGGTGGTGGAGGTTATGGAGGTGGTGGTGGCTACAAAGGAGGTGGTGGTGGCTACAAAGGTGGTGGTGGTGGAGGCGGAGGTTACAAAAGCGGCGGTATGGGAGGTTATGGAGGCAGTGGCGGCGGATACCGAGGAATGCATAACGGAGGCGGAGGTTACGGAGGCGGTGGCGGCGGGTATATGAGTGGTAGTAATTATGACGGAGAAAATCAAATGAACGACGGTTACGGAGCAAGTTACTACATTGTAAATGGTGGAAAATATGAACGAAAGGATTACAGACGCTTTGATGAAAACAATCAACCACTTAATGAAGCGGATCAAAATAAGCAAATGCAAAACGGAGATAGCCACAATAACCACGAGGCGATTTTTAACGTAAATCAAGAAAACAATCTAGTCGAAGGGCACAGAAGAGGAGAAGTGGGCAGCGAACAAAATCAACAGTTCAATTCACCTAATGAAGCTGTTAACAATTTTACTAATGCTAATAACGGCAATTTTAATAATGGTAATAATGGTAATTTTAATAATGAAATCTTCAATAACGAAAACAATGGAAACTTTAATAATGAGAATAACAACAATTTTAATAACGGCAATATCCAGCACGTTCAAAAACGAATGGATGTTAATAACCAAAAGAGAAAAGGCGATGTAGGTGACGATGACACTGATAATAAAGTTGAAACTTTCAATCACGAATTTAGCGTTAACGATGAATATTATGGAGCACAAGGAGGATTCAACGGAGAAGCGTATAAATCCTCCGTATTTGCAAATCCACAAATGTCTTATCATTAAAAAAGAAGAAAAAAAAAAAAACCAAAGAAAGAAAGAAAAATAAATTAAATTATAAAAATGTGTCAAATTTAATTTATATTTATTACTATATTTTGATGTATGATATTCGAGTGTCAATAAATGATTGTTACTTTTAAAAAAATTCATTGTTTGTATTTCAATCGTCACTATACAAGTAAATAGCAAAAAATGAAATTAAAACGTCTATCTAGATTAACGTAATTAATTTCTTCTACAAATAATCCTACGGTACTGCAGAATGAAAGTCATAAAAATTTCACCTAAAAATAATGAATTACCCTTTAATTAGTGCGAGAAGAATTAATAAACGAAATTTCCAAGAGCATGCAGTAATACAAAGAAATAAGTTGAGCGTGAAACCATCCCGAACAGAATGTCAAAACAACTAAGAAAAAGGCATTGCACAAATGTTAAACGAGCAGAACAAATGAGTATTCGGATCAAAGATCACGACCAAAGTGTCGTTTCTAACGGATGGTTGATCGCCAATAAAATTATCGAGGGGTGTAGACTCATCACAGCTGAGCTGCTTGACGAGGCTGAGAATCCTTGACCGTGATCGCGACGGTTGTATAAAAGAACGGAATCGACACTAAGGTCACAACATAAACAAACTAGCAACTGCCAACCAAACATTACTCAACAGCAATGGCGATCAAAGAACTGGTACAGTAAAACTGCTTCTGACTTAACATCAACATTGGACTTTCTTTTCCTTTTCTCAACAGTGCATTTTAGCTGTCGTTTTTGTGTGTGTCGTCCAAGTTCTGGGAGATGGATATGGACACGGTGGGCATTCTTACATGGTTCCCGGCGGCGGCGGTGGGCGTGGTCGAAAGTGGAGTATAAGGGCTAGGGGGAAGGGGATGCAGAACATGATGCAAATGCACTACCCGAAGAAGGAGGAGAAGAAGAAACACGAAGTTGTTTATTACCCGGTTCCAGTCCACCACGAAGGCGGAGGTGGATACGAAAGCAAACACGAGATGTCCATCATTCCAATTTATGGTCATGGTGGTGGTCATCATGACTATGGCCATGGTCATGAATACGGTGGTGGAGAGTAAGTTTTTTTTTTTAATTTTTAATTTTTGCTGAATTTGTGTTTTCTTCTTCAGATACCACTGAAAGGGTTGGTCGAGTTTCATCTTGTCATAAAATGCGATATTCATTCATCGGGTAGCAGTGTTTTCTACCGTTTGTAACAGTTGTCATCTTTATTTTTAAAATGACAATGAAAAGCAAAATGGCTGTAATGTGTATCAAAACCTCTAATTTTTAAAAAGTAAATAAAGAAATTTGTTTTATAATAGTTTTGTACATGATTTTAATCTATTTAACACTGACTTCTATAAAATTGGTGCAATTTGATTAATGAAGTCCAATACTGCAAATCATGTTCACATTAACAAATCAGAATCCATAAATCAAATCAAGTTTTAAAAATTTGTCAGTTTAATTAAAGGTACTGTAGATCAATAAATCAGTTAATCATGCTGTAAGGTTAAAGTAATTTTTTTTTTTAAAGTAACCAGTTAAAGAGTTTTCCATAAGATAAAAAAAATAATGTGTAAAAAATGTTAGAAACCATGTTGCTCAAAATCATCAATTACTAAACTCAATTGCATAATTGTTACCTTTATGTGCATTTTTAGCTGTTCTTTAATAAAAACCAAATAATGAGTGGGCAACCAACATTTTCTTTAGGACATTTTAACCACTTTTAATTATTATAATTATTTGTTAGTTGTCATTTTTAGTTTTATCTGTTGCAAATTTACAGCATGTTCTTATACCCTAACTAAAATCTATACAAAAAATTCTAAAAAATTCTAAAGTATAGCTCTGATAAGTGGACTGCTTTTATATCTGAGGCTCTTATAAGAAAACTAACCTTTTATCAAGTGCTTTTATAAATGGACTCAACTGCAAGTAAAGTTAAAAAATAAATAAATAAAAATAACGCAATGTAATCAGTTATTAAACGCGTTAAAAAGAAAGGAAGCATTCAAATTAGATTTACAGTTGCTTTCATATTTCACAATACAGTAAAGTTTAGCATTGTAGACATAATACCTGTTTGTAAAATATCCGAGAATTACAAAGAAAAATCTCATCAATAAAATGAAAATTTCGTCTATTATGCGATATCTTATTAAAACGCTAGTAAATCTCAAACATTACAAATTTTTTATTAATACTATAATACTGACCAGATTTGGTTCCTGAAAATGCTAACAAATGTAAGTACAAAATAATGACTTAATCTTCTTCAGTCACAATAAAAACAATAAATAGCAGAAATGTTGCTTAATGTTTGTTTAATTTATGCTACAATTTTCAACCAATAGAACATTATCTATGCAAAATCAAAGTTTTAACCTTATTAGGGCGTAACAATTAGGTAAGTACTTACTTTAAACACGTACAGTACTCTTTAATGTAATTACACATTACACATCAACATATAGTCTTCCTATTTCCAAAATTATTCTATCCCCTAAGATTAAGTACAGGTCAACAAGGGTGGAGACAATATTTCCTTATATTTAACAAGAAAAATGACAAAATAAAACAGTCCTACTAAAATAGACAATCGAAGTACAAGCTCGTGCTCCGGGAGTAAAAATAATGGAAAAATTGGTAAATATAAAATTTGGATAAACACAGACACCTAATCCACATTTGATTGCAGGTAATTCTGCTTTTGGTCCTCGTGTGCATCACCGAGATTCTTGGAGACGGGTACGGACATGGGCATTCTGTTATGGTTCCAGGTGGATCTCGTCGGGGCAGAAAATGGCGAATAAGAGCGCGAGGAAAGGGCATGCAGAACATGATGAAGATTCCTGCTTACCACCACAAAGAAGAGAAGAAACCTGAAGTACACTACTATCCAGTACCAGTGCATAAGGACCATTATAAAGGAAGCTTTGACAGCAGTCATCAGAAAATGTTCATAGTTCCCTACAATTATGGTATGGAACATTATGGAGGGTACGGAACGGAAAGCCGACAGGATGAAGTTGTCATCATGCCAATATACAACGACCAACCAGCCGAAGTGTAAAAATAAATAATAAATCAAATAAATTATTTAACATTTTTAAAAAAAATTTAAAATTCTAAAAAAAGAACATGTAACCATTTTTTTTACATTTTAAATAAAAATGTTTTTAAATAAACGGTTTCTATTCACTAGATGCATTCATGTCTTTACTTTTTACTTTTTATATTGTTTTTGCTGTTTTTAGACTTTGGCATACTGTTATACTTATACCATTTTATATAACAGCATAAACAGCAAAAATGAATAATATTGAACACGGCGAATGTCTAATTTTAGGCTTATTACAGAAAAAATGTATTAAAAAAGAAATAATTTATGCAAATTACATAAAATTGAGCACTCCATTTTCACATGGGAGTCATCAAACTACAGTCATGGCTCTGGCCTTTCTATTTTGGCATGTTAATGACACGTTGAAAATCATCATCACGAATCACGATGGAGAAAATTATAATGTAAAACTGAAAATTTGTTTGAATCGTAACTAGGGCAAAGAAAAGTCAAATAAAACTTTTATCTTCGTTTACGCTCGTTTTAGCTTTATTCTCACAATCACACCTAGCAAGGTTAAATTTCTCAAGTAAATAAAGTGTTAAATACTGAAACAATTGACAAAATTCTTAAAAAGAAAGAAAAAAAAAAAAAAGAAAGAAAAAAAAAAAAAAAAAAAAAAAAAAACAATTGACTTTTGTTCTCTTGGCTTAGCGTTTTGCTCTTAACCTTGCTGATGCGATCAAAGCGTTATTCTACACATAATAGAAATTTCGTTCCTAACGTTTAATCAGATTAAAATGAAAATAACTTGAAGGATTTCGATTAAAACAAAGCAAGTCAAAGTACATGCGCTTGACCATAAAGCACTTTCGTTATATATACCTTACGAATCTCGAGTAAATTCAGTTTCAAACAACACTCAACAAACAAACAACTCTCAACAACCAAACAACAACAATCAAAACCTCTAAAATGGCAATCAAGGAATTGGTAAGCAAAAAACAACTTTTAAAAACTTTTAATTTTCACTCTTTCCTCAAACAGTGCATGGTTATATTTGCTATTGTGAGCATCGTCGAAGTTTTTGGTGGTGGATATGGGCAATCCTACATGGTCCCATCTGGCGATCATGGGGGTGGAAAATGGAGCATCAGAGCTAAAGGCAAGGGAATGCAAAACATGGTAAACTACCACAAACATCACGAAGAAAAGAAGGAAGAGAAGAAAGTCCACTACTACCCCGTACCAATGTACAAAAAGGAGTCGCATTACGAACACGAGCACAAGGGATACGAGCACAAGGGTCACGAACAAGACCACAAGGAATACGAGCACAAGAGTTACGAACACAAGCATTACGAGCCTAAGCATTACGACCACTACAAGGGACACGAATCCGCATATCCCATTTCGATTCTTTCCGTATATGGACATCCAGCTGCACTATTGGGACCTCATGGGATGATTGGAAACCCCGCAATGATTGGAAACCCAGCAATGCTAGGGAATGCAGGAATATATGGTTTTGGCAGATAAAGGTAGTTAAGTTATAATTTTTTTTAAATAGTTTAAAATGTTTAAAATAATTCTTTTGTATTTTCAGCTGTAAATTAATCGAAGATTTTTAATATATATTTTTGTAAAAAAATAAAAATAAAATGTAAAAAGTATAAATAAAAAGTGATTGATTTTGTAAACGAGTTGTTATAATTTAATGGTTTGCAATTACTAAGCCCAATTACTAGGCCAATATTAAAATTCATCTCAAGCATAGCAAACGCCCAGTTGATAACCTTTCTGCACCGTGACAATGACATTAATGACATGAAAAGAAGCTTAAATTCGATGCTTTATAACAGTCATTATTAAATCGTAATAGAGGCCACTAAATAGAGCATTTAAGCATTTTCTATGCAAACTCGTTGTCTAATGACCAGATTCATTTTGAAGCGACAAGTGTGTACATACTCGAAGCCCAGATGAAGCTGCAGGTAAGAAATAGGGTAATTCTATTAAGAAAAAATATTAATGAATGTTTACAACAGTTTTTGGTTCTCTACTTCTTTCATTTGATGATAAGTGGTATATCTGGAGATGGAGTAATCAATTCGCATCGAAGTTTAGTTGCGAGAAAAGATGGTGATTTGATAGAAATGAATGAAAAAAACGATTTTTACGGAAGTGGAAGAATTTATTACCATATAGAAAACCACTACTTTCATTGAATTGAAACGCAGGTCGTAAAATTGAATCATTTTTAATCAACTTTTAAAATGTTACAATTTTCCATTATTATTATTTTATCCGTATGTGAGAAATTATTACGCTAATTAAAATATCCCGACACCCGAATGGGAACGTGAACTGAATTTTTTGCTGTTTCTTATTTTTTTAAATATACCGTACATAAAGTTTTAAATTTAAACTAACATTGAACTTGATTACAATTTTCAATGAGTGCTTTGAAACATGGCAAAAACTTGAAGCAACAGCAATTTTTTATGTCATCACGATCTAAAAACGTGAAGTCATTGAATCGATTATCCACTAATAGAGCAAAAACGATTATTAAATTGCTTGTAATCGTCCCGTACAATTACTGTAACCACAAAACAAAACCAAATGCCTCAAATATCTCACGCGATCTCAAAACCAGTTACCTCCAAGCATCCAAATTTCGCCTACACAAATCCTCCCACAACTCAAAACTTGAAAAAAAAAAAAAAAAAAGAAGAAATTCTCGCCTTCTACGCCTCGAGTTATACACGTTAAATGGACATTGTAGAAGTATAAACAAGCCGTACCTGTAGGCCTTTAAGGGCCGTGACCTAGAGCCACGATTTCTTCGGCACCGTTTCCATTTTTTTTCGTCACCCATAATCAGTCCTATAAATACTCGGCAAAACACATCCAATCTTGCAAAGATTTCTCATTTCGGATTAAACCTAGCTATGAAGTTACAGGTGAGCTCAGAGACCACACTTCACCATTATACTCATTTACTTACTTATTTCCTCTTTCTTATTTTAATTCAGGTATTATTATTTCTTAGCCTAACGTATTTAGTGGCATTAGTCGTAGCTGATGGATATGGGGGTGGGTATAGTCAACCTATGGTAATTCAAGGTGGTGGTGGTCGTGGGCGAAAATGGCAGATCAGAGCCAAAGGAAAGGGGATGCAGAACATGATGCAAATGCCACACTATGGCGGCGGCGGTGGATATAAGAAGGAAGAGCATAAGAAAGAACAAGAAATCGTGTATTATCCAGTACCAATACACACCCCTCATTATGAAGAACACCACGAATACAAGCCTAAATACAAAGAATACAAAGAAGAAGATGATCACAAAGTACAAATTATTCCAATCAGTATGGGTGGAGGCGAATATGGAGGCGGATATGGCGGTGGATATGATGGTGGCTACGGAGGCGGAGGCGGCGGCGGTGGTGTTGATATCATGAGTCTTGTCAAATTGCTATCGATGACTAAAGGAGGAGGAGGAGGAAGGTAATGTGTTTGATAATTGTGTGTTGTAAGCTTTTCTGTAATACTTAAATTTTTATTTTTTGCAGTTATTAATTGCATGGATCCATCAGGCGTTATCATCATCTTTAACATCATTTTTTTTAACCTGTATTTAAGCTTAGACAAAGATAAAATGTGTAGAGTTTATAAATAGAAATTTAACTTATGTTTTATAAATCTATATTGTTTTTATTCATCAAGTTGTAAGAGAGAATAAATTTTTATTATATTTTTTAATTTGCTTATTTTTCTTGAAAAAGCATTTTGCAAAAAGTAGTTACGGTAATAAACAATTAAAAATTAAAAATAATTTATAAAATCGTATGTCATTGAGTAATTCAAAAAAATTAAAATTTATAAAATTGTATTTCATTGAGTAATTCAAAAAAATTAAAATTTATAAAATTGTATTTCATTGAGTAATTCAAAAAAATTAAAATTTATAA